>JAQGBY010001521.1:0-28767 GCA_034698785.1 Mycogona germanica | reverse complement strand
CGTCACCAAATCAGCCAATCACAGAGCGACGAACATTTTTGTTCGCTGGCGGAGTTTGTCGAGAAACCCTACTCTGGACTGGCGCCAACAGCACCCTTAATTGGGGATCAGAAACTAGCAAAAGGCAAAATGACAAAACACAATAGTTCGAGCAATAAACTTTACTTCAAAATAGCGCCACATACAATTAGGAACAAAAGTTTTGTTCAAGACTACATATAACTTCAACTTCACGATTGAGCAAACCTATGTCCAGCTTCAATTTGAGGTCGTATGTAAGAACCCCCCGACCGTAGTGGAAGAGTTTGTGACAAACAATAATTACGTTGAAGGAAAAAGATTTGTTCTTCCTGTGACTCAATTACGAATAACCGATAGGGAAGTCACATGGATGCAAGCAAAATTCTTCAATTATATAAAATCACCATTGGACAGATGAATCTCTTATCGCAAAAAACGCTGATTCGAACTATTAAAATATTCTAGTCACACTGTAAGCACGCTTCAAGTTGCTTGAGATTGGGGCAAATTGTCTGTTGGTATCGTGTCCATCGGCGTCCATCGTGTCCATGACGTACACGAATCTTATTAAAAGTGGAATGAACCGTCTCAAGTACAATTGAAGATCTTGAGCACAATTAGATGGAAGAATTGCCATTCGAGAGCGCCTAGCAATTGGTCTGGTAATTAGTCTATTAATTGTTTCTAATTTTGAGATTTATTTGTGTAATATTGGGACTTTGATGATATTTAATGATAGGTTATTGTTTGACCTGATTATCTACTTATTTATTTGTTGTATTTCTTTTGTTAATTTTCGTCACCAGTCTAGTTGATGTTTGGACATGGACTTTACGAGTTAACTATGTATTCTGCAATCGTAACTGTTGGACATCAACTGTTGGACCCTCACATATTGCGATTTCCAATGAGAGGGTCCATGAAGGTTCCTTTAGGTGAAACTGTGTTTCTTATGTTTTTATTTTCGTGTTCATATTATTTATACCTAGCGCTAAAACCCCGCTGTTCATCTTACATTTATATTTTCCACTGTCGTCGCCAGATTTTTGATGTGTCCAGTATCTGTCTTATTTCCTTTTCTTATCACCTATGTTTATGAAAAAGCAGCAGCAGTGTTTAATCGGCGAGTAGGAGGGGAACCTCAGTTTCGGTACGTTTCAGTTTTCCATGACACCTTTTTGAATCAGGAAAGTGATCGTCATAGTGATCTTCACCTCATCGATTTGAGCTAGCGAACAATCGTTCTGAAATGATTAATTCCTCCAATTTGACGGGTGTTCTAACTGATGCGTAGTCCAGTCTCCATTTCTTCAAATCCTTAGAACTTTTCATGTACTGTAGATTCCGATATTGACCACTGTCTGAAGCGAGCAGCACATTGATGAACTACTGAAGATACCGTACTTTTGCCAGTCAGCGACCACCACACTCGAATCTGGAAAGGGGTGGGGTGGTGTACGGGTGGTGTTGATGGTGGTGGTGGTGGTAGTGGTGGTGGTGAGTTGACGCATATATATATGCACTCGAGCCGAGTCGTTATCAACACGAAAGCCATTTGCAATTCCCCCGACTACTAGAGAGCCCCATTTGGTTATAGGCAGCGATCGTGGCCATTCGCACTTTCAGACAGCTCCATTTGCTCGACGATGAGACGTGACGCGTTCATCTACATAGATGCAACCGTTTGCCATCGCGCTTATTCGCTACCACCACCACCACCACCACCACCACCACCAGCAGCAGCCCTAGCAGTTCCAGTCAGTCTCCCGAGTCCGAATCCGCTTCCGGTCGAAAAAAAGGTTTCGCCAATGCGCTCGTCCTCGTCTCTACGTCTATCTATAGGAATGAAGTTTAGAAAGTTTCGTTTGGACAGGCGAGAGAAAGAGAATCAATTTCCAGTAATCTGAAAACAGAAGAAAGAATTGGAAAGAGTCCCCCCCTCCCCCTCCATTTCGGGTTTGCCGATCAAAACGCGTGTTCCGACTTTATTTACTGGGAATGGCTGTAGCGTGTCTCTCCAGCGTATCTTATTATCGAACGGTGGGTGGCTATTCTGTTATTCCCCCCACCCTCCAAGCACCAAGTGCGAACGTTCGCCAAGGCCAAGAAGCCAGTTAACTGCTCGTTGGTCGTGCGACGTCCGAAATTCACATTGGTGCAATTGCCGGGCGTTTGTAGTGAAAAATTGGCCGCCGGTTCCCAGCGGAGTTGGCGTTGGAGGGGGGTGGGGGTGGACGCGCCCGCTTCCAGCCAAATTGCTCGCGCCTCCTGCATTTGCCTGGGCAGTATAGGGGGTCTACGGGTCTCCACCGGGGCCGGGGATGTACGAGGCCTATCTCTGTCTAGAGTTGGACTGGCATGTGTGAGGCGGGTATAATCGGGATGGTGCCATTCCGGTCGGCGTGTGGACGCGGTCTATATTCCGAACGAGATTCGCTCGTTCGATCGCTTAACTCTTCTGCATATATATTGGCTCGCTAAAATCGACGATGGAAAAGAGCAGGGATGGGGGAGGAGAGGGGCCGGGGTAAAAATAAATGCCCAACAACGTGGATAAGAGAATTTATAGATGGATATATTCGTGGCGGGTTCCGACTGACTGCTGGAACATGGTCTCGCAACTTCTGGCCAATTGTTGAACCAGACCTAGGACTCGCTCCCAATCCGCCATTCGGTTGCGTTTCATATTCAATAGAGCCGAGGAATTAGAAAAAAATATTATTGTAATCTTGTGCCGATTTAAACTTTAAAAAAGGTGAATGTTCTGCTGGACACGTTCGAACTGATTTTGAAAAGCAACACGTTTGTCTGGTCATTTTTCTCTGTTTGGTCTTGCGGATGGAGCGTCCGTCTCGGAGGGGTTTGGGTTTGGGGGTCGGGGTCGGGGTTTAGGGGTTGGGGGGTTCGAGTCTGAATCGCGTTCGCCCATCGGCCATGACGGGGGCTTTTAAAGCGGAAGCGCCGGAGATCGGTGGAGGCCGAAGGCCATTTCCGATTTTAAATGTGGTCATTGTCTACTTCAATCGACACTCGTCATTTCTTTGGCCTCCTTCAAGAGTGAAAGACGATGATCGACTCGAGGTCATTCCAGTTTTAATTAGAGGCGTGATGCTCGAGTCATTGGAACGCTTTTGGGTTTTTGGTATTGGAATTGGTGATTAGGTCTTCAGTTTTTTAAAATGTGGCGGTGTTTCCCCCCAGATTCCATGGCGAGCGAACAAAAGAGCAAAAGGGATCGCGAGAGTGGCTGAAAGGATGGATGGGGGCCTAGGTGTGCTAGGTACGACACCTATAGTGTTGGACGCGTCCAGATTCCCCGCAACCAACCTTGCACTCAACTCCTCGCCCCACCAAACCTCATCAAACGACCACTTCTTCTCCCATCATTTCGAACCCGGCCATGTACACAGTGTACACGAAAGCCCAGTCAGCGCAATCTTTTATTTCTTAAAGAAAAGAAAGCGAGATGCACTACTACTAGACTAGTGAGAGAGAGAAAAAAGCGAGGTTGTAATCTCTCGATCTGACACTCGGGGACGGCCATTATCACAATTGGGGGGCCTGTGTGTGCGTCTGCGTGTCTGCGCCTAGTCCATCGCCTCGGACTAAGGACTAGGCTCCGGCAAGGTGTCGCGATTGGAACAGACGAGGCGCCAATTCGCACCTTTTTCGTTTTAAAAAAGTCTCACCGGGTTTTGGTGCGTTGTGTGTGTGTGTGTGTGAGCCGAGTGGAGGCTCTGGGACAGGGCCTGAGGGGGGGGGGGGTTGGGGTTGGAGGGCGGTGGCCGATAAATGGGCGCAGATTTGTCGTCGCTGCGATGGCGAGATTGGCGTAATCGCACGTCCTCATCTGAGTCTGAGGCTGGAGGCGTGCGGTGTGGGTTACCTGGGCTGCTTGCAAGGGCTCGGAGCGGCTCCACGCTGGAGGTGGAGCACACCGCTGCCGTTCATGGTGACCCCGTGTCTGGCTCTCAGGCCTGTCACCTCGCGCCCGCTTCAACGCTCAATTGCTGTCACCATCCAACGCCAAATTAGGATTTGGGAACGGTGCATGGGCAATTTGTTTTTTGTTTTCAATAGATGAGAGACCCTTTTTTTATCAAGTTTCTTGGACTCGCGCGATCAATTCGGATCTCTTAGAACGGGTCACGAACAACTGTTGAAACTGGGTCCCGGGCTGCGAATGAATTGCACGCGAATATCTTACCTCGAAAGTATAGTAAATGCTGACTGTGAATGTCAATGCGAGCGCGAATTGTATGAACAACCACCAGGAAACAGTTATTTGATATTTTTAAATTGAATTCAATTAGAAATGATTGATTACTAGTGTGTTGGCGGAACTCAGAAGCTCGACAAGTAGGCAACAGTTTGTTCCTAGAACCCATCATTCCAAGATAGGCGAACACATGAAGCGAGCAAATAAATGAGTTCCACGAGCGAGACCCATTTTCAGTTTCAACAATTGAATCGAGCGAGACTCCACGAAGGGCCCGGATTTTACGATTTTGCCTCACCTCAATTTCTTTTGCCATAGTAGTAATATGGTGATATTACTACTATTGGCCTCAGTCACAATTTTGTACAAATTCCAGATTATAGCTAATGACATATGACGCGTCAATTGAAGTGAATAGTTGAGGTGTGTAGTGTTCGAGAGGATAGCGTGTTTTCCTCGAGGCTCGTGATCGCGGTTTCGATTCCAGCCGATGATACCTTTGGAATTTTTCGGGCGAAAGAAATTCCTTCACACGCCTTCTTTCGGAATAAAAGTCAAATCATGACCCCCGTACCTGTAAGATATCGGGACGTTAAAGATCCCTTTCCTAGGCAGCTTCGGTTAGGCAAAAGATGTTAAAATCAACGGTTAACCTCCTTAACCAACATTTAAAAAAGAAGTGAAAGAGGCGTCAACGTACGTGATTCCACCGCCAACATGTCGGATCACAATTGCGGAGTTATGACAATCAGCGGTGTGCGGATATTTTTTTTTTTACAAAAATTGAGCTGGTCGTCCGCGCGGCACAAGTATTTGGGTGGTCCTCCCCCTCCCCTTCACCCCTTGGTCCCTTCCTCGGCCCCTCCCACTCCGCATTCTGTCCGAACAGTGGCAAATGCGTAGGGCAGTATCCAGTCCTTTCCCCAATTGGCGACCGCCCACTAGGACCCCCCTCCCCATCCCCTCTCAGCCTAGTCGCTCACTCTGGCTAAGTTATGACCAAATATTCTCTTTCCCCCCCCCCCTCCCCAACCTCCTCCGTTTGTGTGTACACGAGGGGCGTGGTCGTCTATTATAAATAGTGGCAGAGCCGGGGCTATAAATTTGTGGCGTGTTTCGTAATCCGTTTGTCTCCGAGTTCGACCCCCGCTCGCGCTAATGCCCCGAAATTATGCGGGACTGCGTTCGCGCATTTGGTCGGGCTTTCCACGGGGACTGCCAGTGACCACCTCTCCTGGAACTGACGACGCGGATCTGCCCTTAAAAACTATCCCCCCTATGTATGGGTTCCGTCTGCTAGGAATTGGCCGCTCGTTATCCCACAAACAGAATATGACAGGAAGCTAACACTAAATATTAAATAAAAAATGAGAAACCGGAAATTAATTTTATTCAAATTTATTATTTCTAGAATAAATTCTTTTCCGTCTGACTGGCTTCATGTGAAAGTAGATTTCTTTCTCCTGACTGTTCTCATTCGTGTCGGGTGCCTTTCTTTCGCTCTCGGTTACTCTCGCGTGGACATTTGTAGGACACTGACCGATCGATTTTCTATTTTCGTGTCCGCGCGTCCATCTCGGATCGTGCCACGACAGTCGTTACAAGTGTGGGTGGCCGAGCCTCGAGCCTGCATTAGCTTAGACAGCTGCCATCGTCGTGGTCGTGGTCGTGGTCGTCGTCGTCACCGCCGCCGCCGCCTCTCGACCAAGAAGAAATGCTGCGGTCTCGACGACCAGGATCTCTTATCCCCGATGCTTGCCTGCACTCGTCATTATTATACGGGACTCCCTCATTTCCTCACTCCCTATCTCTTCTCTATCAGGGGCTCTATCGGGGGCACACAGGCTGCTGCATGCTGGAGATAAGGAATCAGGCAGTTGCCGTTTTTATTTGTCCCCGAGTCTAATTATCGAGACGCGTGTTTTCTCCGTTTGACATCGTTAAAAAAAATGATTTCGTTATCAAATTATTATTATACAACTACTATATTATGTGGACTGCGTGTGTCTTTTCTTGTCTACGTGACTCGACGCATCATCATCATCATCATCACCACCAATCCCACTCTGAGCCTTTTCGTGGCTGTGAGTACGCGTGGGCTATCTATTAGGTGGAGAAAGAAGGGAGGTTAGGGAGGACCGCTCGCCACCGGCTGCTCTTTTTACCTTTTGGCCATGAATTCTTAAAAGCCAGGTTACACACTCTCTCTCTCTCCTACAAATACCTTTTTATTAGCGAAGGGGATTCAGCGATTGCGTCATTTGCATTCTCGGAAAGGCGAGTTTTCAGCTTGCCTTTTTCGACTCCCGAAGTCCCGGTTATCTAATTTCGTCTCAACGTGGCAGGCTCCACACGAAATACGGGGTTATTCTATCGTCCTTCTTCTATTTTACTATTATCTGGAAATTCAAATCGCGTGTCCACCACTGTATTAAATCTGGCATGGGGAACAAACAGTCGTCGTCCTCTTAAGCAACTGGAAAATATATAAATTCGATTTTCAAAAAATGGATGCCAAGACTCGAGTCTCGGGTCAAATTATTAAGCGAGCGATTCAATTTTCGAATCGCTCAATCGGTTTCCAAAATAAATAAGATCACATGAAATGAGAACTTGCGAGCGAACCAAACGTTGTCCCTTCAGTTCACTTGGCGTCATTTTTTGTGCAATGATTCTAATTCAAAACTTCAGATTCTACGCGTTTCTGTTCAAGGTTTACCAAATCACATTAAAATATTCTAAGAATCTTATGCAAAAACAGAGATGGTGTATGAAAGTGATAGCAGAGACAGTAATACAGGTGGTCGTTTTACACGAGTCTAGTATAGTGGGTGACTGTGCCGAAATTCGTTCCATAATGGAACGAAACTTCGAAAGCTGGCTCGGGCCTTTCATTTTAATTTAACTTTTTAACTTTCACATTCGTCAATTGTTTTCAATGTTTCTGTTTAATTTTTTTTTAATGTTAATATATAATAAATATAAAAATATACTGTATATGTGCACGACCAAAAGAAGAAACTGAAAAATGAAACCGAAAGGGAGACTGGAAGATCGTAGCCATGTGGTCAGACCAGGACAATGTAGTGAAATTCGTGATGGCGCTGGCTAATAAATTGCGGCTTATTATCCTAGACGAGAGTACCCGTATATACGAGTAGATATGCCAGAGGTGAACATTAATCGTTGTGGGCAGCGTGAATAGTTTCAAATTTGAATAATAAAAAAGAAAAGTTGTCGAGCTGTTTGAGCGCTGAAAAATGTAATTGAAGTGTCAGGATAGACGTGTTTGAGCGTTCATTGTGTAGACGAGTGTATCCAGTTTATTTCTCGAGGAACACCTTGTCTTTTCCTATTTATAATCGCCTTGGCAAGGGCTTCTTCAAAGAAATTCTCGTTGATCCTCGCTACTTTATCGAATAAATCCATCTGGAGACATTAAAAACATCCAGTATCTCATGTTTATTGATACAACGTCACAGTTGCTATAGATATAGGTAATAGGTTGAAAGACTCGTGGCTAGATAGTGTCTATAAATACGACTATAGTACACACTAGATAAACCCACACATCATTCTGTCAGTAATTATGGATATAATATAATAACGGATAATCGTTGTGATAATTGATGCTCCCGTACGTTATCTCCCGCCCTGTGCCTAGCTTCAGTCACTTTCATTGGTAATGGATGCGGGTTACCGGTGTTCGTGTTACTTCAACCACACCTTGGTTGAACACAGTCAGTCGAGTGACGTCGCTCGTTCAAATCCAAATATCGGATTGAATTGGGCCGGGTCGGGCCAAGATAATCTAAGGAGTCATTTGTTTGCGCTGTTGTTTGTTGCCGATGACCGGAGCGCTCGAGCTCAAGAGGAGTTGGGCCGAGGTCTCAATTACTTAAACGTCAATTCGATCAATTCGAAAGAGTGAAGCAGTAAACTACTTGGCTCCTGACAGTAGAACTCGGCGAAATGGTTGTTGTCGTCGAAGGTTCCCGTACCTGCGCTTGGTTGGACTAGAACTATGCCACCTGACGACTCGTGAACAGGGAAAGTTGAAGAAAAATCGAGACGAGATAGTGCTCATCTTCTTTTCTATATTAGAATTTTTGGTTCAATTACGAGAGAGAGAGAGAGAGAGAGAGAGCGAGCCAGATTCTCGAAGAATCGTTGGCCTGTACCCTGGTTTCTCGCGAACATCTCTTGTGGACATTTGTGGGCAGCCCTCGTCTCGTGGAAGCTAACCTAAATTTATGCGATTCGTTGATCGCATGAGTTGTGGCTCGCATGAATAAATGAATTAAGTCCGTGCATGCTCGGTGCGCCTATAGAGGGCTAGGGGGCCACCATTTCCTTTTTTAATAGTTGCAGATTTGCATATTACCTGCCGTCCTGCCGCCACATGATGCGAGGGAGAGATTGTGGACGATGGAGATAAGCATTCGCGATTCACGCGCGTCCACTCCGCTCCACGCCCACGCCCTGCGGCCCGCGGCCCATGGCGTTGGCCAGCGGCGCCAACTGGCAGGGTCCTCGTTTTGGCGCTCGATCAAAGCGAACCAACGCAGAATGATCTCGTAGCTGCTGATTGCATAATAGTTGCTTTTGATGAAACCATTTCATCTGAAATGAGTATATTTAAATCGAATTATTTCTTGATGGCATTTTTGTTCGGGCAGGGAAGTGCTGGAAGAAACATGTTAGAACGTCGTCAACAGTTGGCGTTTTCTCTCGTTTTTGGCGTGCGATGTCAATCGAGCCGAAAGTCTGCCACTGTCCATCCTGGGGAGAGTTGATCGATATTGTCAACCAACCAATGACAATTGGAGGCCAATCTCAATTTCCTAATCGCGTCTATTCGGACATTTTTTGCTTCGTTGTTCCGGTAGGCGGCGGTGCATGATGCCAATTGTTCACTGGCACTGCGAGTTGTTCGAATCGGGACAACGAGGGAAGTTACAGTTCTCAATTCGGATTAATTAGAGCAAGCACCCCTCTCGGTTCGTCTTCTCGGTTCGGCTGATGTCTGTCACTCAATCAGCTTGCACATACGCTCGCTTACACTTATCCTACAAATTCTAAATTCATTGTATCGATAGTATCGTAGACTGAAAGTGACGTGAGTGCGACGTGTTTGCATTTTTTAATACCTTGCCTTCACACCCACTCATCCCACTCATTAGGTTGATTTCTCCAACAGTTTGACCACGATGAAGATAAAATTGCCTCTTGATTTTAGACTGCGTCGAGTGGTCGGTCGGTTGTGAGGCTGACTGTTATACTCTGTAGTCGAGCTGTTTTTGAATGTAGTCGAACGTGTCGGATCGGACGAGTGAAGCGAGTGAACCGCGGGAGGTCACGGGGGGTCGCGGGGGAACGGCGGGATCCTGGCTTCTGGCCGTCGGGATCTCGAGACTAGAGACGCGGACCCCGTCTGGAGAGAGGAGATTAAACCACACTTTGTCCCTGTTTTTGGGCTGAACCCAATACACCTGTGCCGTATACAGTGTATGCGGAGGACAGAGGGGGGATGGGGGTGGGGTGAGCTGGTTTTTGCCCCCTCGGCCTTCGGACGCGGTCGACATTGGAAAACGTCTCGTTGGGTTACGTAACTACTGAGAAAAGGGACTGTGACCAAGTTGTGGTGCCTTCCATTTGATATTACAGCACGTGTTTGTGATCGGAATAAAATCACGCCTTGTGCACGTCCGGGAAAGTTTGTGAATCAAACTTTCGTTATAAATATGCATAGAATTACTGCATAGAAAGAATAATGCACGGATTACTTCTAAATCTAGTTCACAAGAGAAGTTCTAGGCAACACTTGCGTGGATATCTGGTGTGGCTTGTGGATGGCGAACAAGGTCCTCCTCGGCCGTATTTCAATGGTGAGTGGTGAGTGAGATGACCACCGACCGACACGCTATTCACAACGAGAGAAGTAACGCGATTCGCATTCGCTGCCTCACTCTACACTTTGTTTTGACCGTGGTTATCGTTAACCAGCCCACCATCATCACAATGATATGTAACGAGAAGGGGAAAAAAGTGGATATCGCACTCGGCGAATCTTGATTTACAGCCGGAAATATCCGACTGGGACCTGGCTGGAGTTTGCCTTTCCAGCAACTACCTGTAGTCGTTGAGGCACCGCATCACGCTAACATTGTGTTCTCTGATTGACGGCCGTCCTCCCGCAGACTCACTCCATGGACGGTTCCTTCTTACACCTCCCATGTTCCTCCTCCTCCTCCTCTTCTTACACTTCCTCCTACTCCCACCCTTTCATTCATGGAGCGGAAAAACACACCCGCGGCCTGCTCAATCTCGCTTCATTCATAGTTTTTCTTAGGCACCTCGCCAGTACCAGTTACTGACCAAGTGCGGAATAAATTGGAATGAATTGGAATGAATTGATGTACATCATCTATTCTCGTCGTGTCTTCCGAGTGTTCTTCCATCATCTTTCAGTTGAGTTGCACTTTTTTTCCTAAACGACGTACATTCTTCTTGAGTCATCATCAATGCAATACGTTCGAGCTAATCCTACCACTCTGTTTTTTTTCTTGTAGGGCGCTCACTGATTGAGCAGCTTGGGAGCTGGGCGAAGAGCTCGTTAGTGGTGTCGTCGCGAGCCGAGTCGAGCGTGAATCGACCGGCTGGTGGCGCCACACACACACACTCGGCGGCCACCGATTGGCATCTGTCTTGACTGGCGACGCCTGGTGGCGCCTGGCGCCCCTTCGCTCTCCTTAGTATACACGTATCCCCCGACGCAGCGACGGTGTCGAATGGGGTGTCGTGGGTGCTGCTGCCGACAGGGCCCTGCCTAGTCGCATGCCTGCGCCGGGACAGGGAACATCATTGTATCGCACCCGGGTTCGAGTCCCGCCGTAGGCGCCGCTCATCCTCCCTCTCGCTTCACGGAAAGATGGAGAGAGACGGGGACATGCGGCTGGCGTTGACCCGCGTGTCCCTCTTGGTGGCGCCACATGCAAACCGGAAAATAGAAATGAGGGACGCTGGCAGCCGGCGAATGATGACTCGATCCGATGATAGTTCAGCATCTGCATGCCTCTCATTTGAAGGGGGGTGGGGGCGCCATATTGGCCAGCCACATTTGCCGTTATTCGACTTGTACTTTTGCTGTTCTAGTCCTGTGTGCTTGTCCACTCCACAGCGGTTGTACGAGTAGAAACAACTGACATCTTATTGAGGGTAACAAATCCTGCACTATTAGCTTGTCTGGTAATAGTCAATCGAGATTGACTAGAGCCCAGATTTTCTTCGCAAACCGTTATCTTTAATTTTTGTATTTAGGTATAACCTTCGGCTGGACTATTCTTGTGAAAAACAATGAGAACATCTGACAATATGCAAAGACTTCTCGGAGAAAGTGTGACGTCTGTATAGTTATTTGTCGCCAAAGACTGTATAGCCGTGAGTTGAATGTCGCTCGTGTATGCGTCCACATTCCATCGGCAGTCCAGTTTTGAGTTTCGATGATCGGTGAAACGCGCGACTGGATCTTACAAAAACTTATCGATCGCCGTTTGCCCGTTTCAAAGAAATGTCGTCCAAATCTCTCTCTCTCTCTCACCTAAGGCTCGAGCGGCCATGTCGCGACCCGATAGACTCGCCCCTGGCAGCTCGGGGTCTGAGGCTGGTCGGGGCCAAAAGTGTCGCGTCGTGGGTCCAGTCTCTTATCGGATTTCCTTCTCGATTTCCAGATCTCGATCCGCGACTACAATCCCTAATCTTGCCCCAATCTTGCGTAACGCGCGGCTTAAAACGCCATTCTCCAGCATTTCCAGAAGCCGAGCCGCCCCAGCCCCACTCCGATATACACGTACGTGGACACAAACAGACCTCGAGTCATCATCATCATCATATCTGCGATCCCGCGATCCTCGGCAGAGACATTTCACTCGATGGTTGCGATTTTGTGCCGGGGATTTATTTGCCCGTGTCGGGAGTGAGTGGGGTGAGGTGATGGGGTGGGGTTGGGGGAGGACGGTGGTCGATGGTCGGTGGGCTGTTCAAATCTTCACTAATATTCACCAGTCACACAACTTGCGTTTCCACCAGAGATAAATGCGCAATCCTCAAGATGGTTGCGTGAGATAGGCGAAATGGTTATGTGGGGAGAGGGAGGGAGGGAGGGTGGGGGGGGATGATGCGGGATTTTGGCAAAGGGGGTATTTGCGCGTCAATGTACAGGACCGAGCGAGTAAGGGGAGAGCGCTGGTAATCTCGAACAATGAGGGATCCCCTCTTTTCCCATTTCGTTCTTATCTCTTGCCGGGAAGCAGTTCCCCATGATGCGTGTATGTAGCGAGTGTTCTCCCTCTCGCTCTCGTCCCATCAATCCCTGGCTCCCACCCCCTTACCTCCCCCCCTTACGGGCATGAATCGCTGCAGCATCGAAGGACCGACTCTATGTGGAGCACTCGTATATGTATGTATATGTGTGTGTGAGCGCGAGTTGAGCTGAAATTAGATCCCTGGATTCTACATTTTTATATTGATGGTGAATGCGTAGGAGATATTCCGATCAAGATTGACCGAGAGTAGTCTACAGATAACAACAGTGTCTCTCTCTCGTCTTGTTTGGCTCGATCAAAATTTGCAGGGAAATTCTCAAAGTTAATCTCGCCAAACGTGTGTGTACATGTTGATAAAGGTTTTTTGATGGGTTTAAAATAAACGCGGTACAAGTTGTAGAGGAAAGAAATGTCGGTGAAGGATAATCCGTTCAGTGGTAGCTCTAGTTTATAAATGGTTACACTACAAAAAGTTCAATATTAAAATTTTAAGGCGAATTTACAAGGCGAAATTACAATTACAAAAAGAAAGAAACATGCGAAATTAAGATAACATTTTCTTATAAAATGATAAGAATATTGTCTCACAAGATAAAATCTTTTCTCAAAAGAAAATTTTTCGAAATGTAAGTCCAATATTGAGACAATTTTCTTATCATTTTATAAGAAAATGTTGTCTTCATTTTGCCTCGCATGCTTATCAATTTGAAAATTAGACAACTTAAAAATAAGATATTGTCTTAAAAGATCGACTCTCGTCGTATGCTTTTGAAAAATGGGTGCGTTTGGTGAATTTAAAACATTTTGTTTCAAAACCAAATACTCAAGTTTCAAGTTCACCGTCAAAAGTATCGTCACCTTTCTGTGACGCATGAGTAACTCAACAAAGTGACGTGGCATCTTAAATTTATAAAACCGTCTTAAAACATAGATTCCTATCTAATTTACGCGATGACTGATATTCTCACCATCACCTTTATGAGATGGTCCCTGTTTTATCTGTTTCGTTTTGAGATAATGAGAAAATATAGCGCCACAATTTTAAAAATCTTTAATCCTAAAGGTATTTGAATATGTGACGTTGTTGAAATGACGTTTGTTGTTAAGGAGATCCACCGGCGTGTTCGCCCTAAAACCCCCCCCTGGAGGCGACCTGCTAATTTGGCCTTGCCCAGGCTTAGTATAAGCTACCTAGGTAGGGATCTTTAACGTGTACCTGACATCGTACAGGCACGGCTCCCACGGCTTTACTTCCATTCCGAAGAAAGGCGTGCGTAGGAATTTCTCTCGCCCGAAAAATTCCAGAGGTCTCGGTCGGGAATCGAAGCCGCGATCACGGGAATAACAGCTCGACACACGTCGCCATTACACCAGCGAGACCCCCGCGAACACTGTGGTAATGATAAGACACTTGTGCAGGGAATGTCCATGTATGAGAACATTTTGTTCTGATCCTCTCTCGCCTCATCGCGAGACTTTGCCATATTTGCCATTTAGTTCCATGATTATGACGTGACCGTCGAAAGCTCGGAATTTGTAATGATCTTCTGATCGTGTTATAACCGTAACGGATGAATTACATTGTCTCACTATCAGGCAGATAAATAAACTCTTGTTTATTGTCATTGAAAATACCAAGTTTACGTTTGCTCCCCTAATCTCATCCAGTTTCATTCAAAATTCCAGAAACTCATCAATTTTGTGCATTTTGTAATACTAACTCGAAACAAAATTAAACATAATAATAGTATTGATATATATCTAAGTACTCTGTAGTACATGGCTCGGGATCGACAGTGGTCAACATATCGGTTTCATTCGAGAATAGTCTGTATCCGCTTATTACGTTTATTTCTGTGTTTTTCTTACTGGTGTACCGGATGGAATGCCATGGCGACTTAAAAAAAAAGTCCAACTAGTTGGGGGCCTTTTTTGGTCAAGCGTATGTATGTATTTTATGTATTTTTTCATCAAAAATGATATGTTCACTGTTTGCTCAATTGTCCGTCCAATTGGCCGCGGCCAATGTGTCCAAGTGTATGGGAAGGTGTCCACTAATATACGATCGTGTACATAGGTGCCTATCCTGGGGCAAGGGTTCGTTGGCGAGAGCTGCTTGGCGCCACCATCTGGCGGATGGAGCGACCCCGGGCCACGTCCGACGTTCCCCGGTGCCAACGTCGAGTAGACAAGAGGTCACTATAGAAGAAGGGTAGGGTGGTGGTGGTGGGATATCTCCGGTTGCAGCCGTCGCCACCATCGGGCCATCGAGGCGATATAATCTCTCTCGAAATACCGTTGCTCTTTCTTCGATCCACCTTTGGCGTCGTCATTATCGTTATCGTCATCATTCACGTTATTATTATTTTGATGTGAGATTGCTCGTTGTGTGCGCTGCGACCCTCGCTCGAGCCAGACCAGACGGCCGCTGCTCCGCTCCGTGGGCTTGGCCTCGGTGCCCTCCGTGCCCTCTGTGCCCCGGGGACACCTTCGTCGCGCGGTCGGACCTCAAGCCTCAATCGGTACATGGCGTCTGACTGCGTCTCACTCGGGCCTGCTGCACCTCTAGGTGGCGCCATGCGCTATGACATTGCACGATACTCGATCCGTTCCTGGTGTGCACAGTGAGTGGATTGAGAAATTGTAGTGACGATGGGTGGATAGGACTGGCATCAAAATGCGCAGGTATCGTGACGTCATTTCAATGGGCATTCGCCCATCAATCTAAATCAAAATGTCAATCAATAGTTCTATTTGACCACAGAACCAGATAATTTCATTTTTAGCTCTCCAAGGATAGTCTACGAACGCCCATTCCCGTGACAAAAATAAATGTTGTAGAGGTGCCCTTAGAGTACGCCCCAGGCACCTTCTGTCTTCTATCGTTGGTAATAAATAGATTTGCATTTATTTATCGTTGGTTTGTTGGTCATGGGCCATTTAGATCTGCGGGCTCGCGGGTCCGTCGTAAAGGCACGGGTCCCGCTGCTTGACTTGGCATGACGAAGGAATACGCACGTAGGGATTTCTCTCGCCCCCGAAAATATTCGGGGGGGGGGGGGGAAAGGGTGATCTGTTCCGGGAATAGAACCCACGATGACGGCCTTGTCGGACACCTATCCCCGATTCCGCATCTCAATACAGTTGATGGCAAAATTAGCAATTGTCTAGAAAGAGTTAAATTAAGTTATTCTATCGTCTCCCAGTTCTTGTCGTTATATAACCTTTACTTTGATAATTCTTCAAATGTTCGTATCAGGTGAACAAGTACATGTACACACATACAGTGGAGCGAGTTGACCTCATCACCTCGAGCGAACCGACTTCATTTAGTCGCGATTCTTGGAGACGAGTGTCCACTCTGCGCCAGTCGTAGCCGAACCCAACATGATTTACGCACGCACCCGTCATTTGAATACCTGTATACCTGAATGCCCGTTTAGTCGTTTGTCTCTAACCGACACCACCCTGTCTACGCATTCACAGGATTCCCTACACGCACGTACAGTGCACGTACATGCAAATTGACACCAGGGATTAGGCGAGTGAATTCCGAACGTACGAGTCCAAGTTGTGCCGCCCGGGGCAAACGAACTATCCACATTTTGTGTTGAGGTCGCTCGTCCCCGCCACTCTGCTTTCAAAATATTGCTGTCTCGTTGAGTGCGGCTTCCGGCGCTTGCTTCTTCTCGATCAATTTGCATTTAGCGAAAGAGAAATAGCAAAATGAAATGTCTGTGAAAATAGCCAAGCGCACATCCGGATCCTCCGGCTTCCCATTCTCGCTCGCTGAACCAAAAAACACGGCGATCCGATAATCAAAGGAAACGAGAGTCTGGACGTGCGAGACGGCATCGTGTGATTGCCTGGCAACAAGGGGCAGCAGCGAAATACTCGCCCACCACCGCAGAATAGCACCTGCCAGATGTCCGATTGAGACATCTTTTCCTTCCCCAAAAAAAAAAGACAATATACAGAATACAGTCATTTGTATAGCTGGCGATGGACACGATATCAAAGGACAATTAGGCCCAATCTCAAGCAACGACCTAACCTAACCACTAGGATATGAGTATGCGGCCACGTCTCACATGGCTAGCTGCTTTCTAAATCCTGGCTAAAAAGGTGACTGCGTTTCTCCTCACTCACTACTGTAGTGGCGTGACTGCTGACAAAATGGCACCACCCATCCATTAAATAGCCTTTTTTCCAATGTGCCTCTAGGTCAATCATACGCGATCATTTGCCTCCCGCGTGTTTTGTTTCTTGAAATGCCCGCCTTTCCTGTGTGGTTATGCCATCTTTAGTCCCTTTAGTGTCCGGGGAGGCAGGATCACCTGAAGGGCGATAGGCGCTAGACGATGGGCGTGGGTGTTGACGTTCATTAAAAAATGACTTTTCAATCCTCTGTTGGAGGGTTTGACCCCTTCAAGGGGGAGCAGCGCCAGTGACGTCGCTCAGTCGCTCACTGGCTTACGTTACTGCAATGACGTATGGTCGCCATATTGGCTCTTGTGTGTTATATCGTTTGTATCGTTTGTCCGTTACGTGGCTAGTTAAACCTTTCATTACCGTGAGTTTTTCTACTGCGTGTTCCCGGCCAAAAAGCCCGGACTATCCAACATCCTCGCCACTTTCCTTACACCTCCCAGGTAGCTGGCCGCACACACGCACCCCATCCTACACTATTTACTCATTTTGCCTCTCGCGTACAACAGTAGCATGCATCAGCATTAACTGCTGTTTCAGTGACAAGTTCACTCGTTCAAAATTGCCATTGCTGGAGTAGGCAGGTAGGCAGGTACGTGTGCTTGCTTGAATTACTCGCTCATTTTAGAAACCAATGTCGTCACCTGTCGTCACCTGTCGTCGTCTCGACCTATAGATTTTGTAATGTAATTGTAATGTTTGTAGATTGGCAAGGCACAAGTTTGTAAAGAGGTTGTGTAGTGGTCGGGAGGATAGCGTGAGTTCCTCGTGGCCCGTGATCGCGGTTTCGATTCCAGCCGAATACCTTCGGAATTTTTCGGGCGAAAAAAATTCCTTCACACGCCTTCTTTCGGACTAGAAGTGAAATCATGATCCCGTACGTGTACGATATCGGGACGTTATAGATTCCTTTCCTAGGCAGCCTAGGTTAGGCAAAAATGAGATATGAAAAGTAAGAACATTCATATGGATATTTATTATTATTGCTAGTCAAGCGAACGGGTCTAGTCCTGACGGGATCGTTGAGTGAGTCCAGTGGACACACGCTGTAAAATCCACCGGATTACCTGACCAGTTCCAAGGACGGACGATGCTGCGCATTAATGAGGCGCACAATTTGTTTGGTTTCGTGTCGTCCGAATCGGGGTTCGACTCTCAACGTCTAACTAACTGACTAACTAACTCTACTTGTTGTTGGCCAGCAAAACTGTTGGCTCACGTAAAACGATTGAAGAGTGCCGACCGACACTATTTCTAGTCTGCTCTCGTTATCTCTCCATCTGCCCGAATAGGCGTTTAATTCATTTGGAGGGTTCGGGCATTTCACTTGTCTTCCCTCGGCCCCTCGCATTCCGATCCCGCCCCCTTCCTGCATCCAGTCCCACCTCTCTTTGTGTTTCTCAACGCAAATATTGTATGTTGCGCCTGTCGCTTCAACAGGATTATTCATCTATCTTCTGCTTTTAAAATATGCTTTTCGAATTTTTTACTCTTCGTGACTCCTTCGACGATTAATTCACGAGGGCCGTAATAGTTGCAGTCAGGTGGGAAGGAGGTGGCCACGAAGGAGGTGGTTGGGGGGGGGGGGGTTTCAAAGGATAAGGAGGTGAGGGGGTTGAGGGGGGCGAGGCCGCAGTGCGCGCTCGGAGCGTTGTTTACACGATAAAAAGGTGCAAATTACGGCGAGATTATATTCTTTTGTTGGCGCTGGCGTTAACTCCGTGGACCATCTCCTTTGCCGCGTAGAGAAAATAAAGTGGGCTGGCGCAATTTTAGTCGATGATAGTAATTTTAATTGGTGGTCGCTGCCGAGATTAGTTTTTCTCCAGTCAAATCAGATCTCCGCCGCATTAGCTCGACTGATTTACGGGGCGCTGGGTCGGGGCCGCACGACGGCCCCCAACAACAATTTCGGCGATCGAGCGAGCGATCGAGCGATCGACCTACCCCCAACCCCCACTCCTTGCCTCTACCAGGCTCCAGAGGCTGGTCATAGTCACGAAGCGACCGATCATCCCAATGCTGAGGCACCCTCCGCGTCTAATCTGGACCACGCATTGTGTTGAATGTGGTGGTGGCGGCGGCGGCCCTGGTGGGTGCTGGCCGAGGGCTCCTACCACTTCCACCCCTCGCACACACACATTCGCACGCTCTGGACTGGCGATTCGAATCGCGAGGGGATTTATTTCGCACCTCTCACGATCACAACTGAATTTTTTTTTTTAAAGTAGAATGGTTGGCTCCAAGCTCGTCCGTCCGTCACAGAGACGACGAATTCCCGGACGACGTAAAACAGTCCAGAATTTTAGCAATGACAAATGGCGCTTGAATTAGAAATACGGATATTTATTTTACTCGCTGATACCTGTGAAATGGGTACTTGGAGGATTTGAATACAATTCGAGTTAGGCATTGCAATGTCTCCACAATGTGTGCGATCGAATTTTTCTTAAATAGATAGTGTTCTGGAACACGCCGAGACAGATATTATTTTAAGAAGAGAAATAAACCAATTCCAATAAAATCAGAATATAGTAGATTTGATGTCCGATAGTAACGAATTTTTCTTATCGCGAGACTGCTAATTTGCCTGTTCAGACATGGTCGATGTTCCAAACCATTTCGTGATCAACTTGTAAATTGTGGACATAGGTGGTGGTGGTGGTGGTGGTGGTGGGGGTGGGAATGTATATATATTCGTTGAAACGCCTATCGTGTGCGAGGCGTTAAGGGACACTCTGCTTTCTGCCAAGAAAAATGAGCCCACAAATTAAGCGCTCGTTGTTTATTAATGCAACGCAGTTGGCGTCTCTCCTTGGTCGAATCAATCGCTCGCTGGCCATGTCTGGTGGGTGCTGTGGGGTGCTGCGGGTGCTGTGGGGTGCTGTACGTGTGCAGGCCTCTCCAGTCAACGGCCGTCAACCCTCGCTCGGGTCTACATTGTAAAAATCTCATTTGGAGGCGGATCTCAAAACACACGTGAGCCGCGATAAGCTAATAAATTAAGCGAGGTGTATAATTGGGCCCGCGGCCGTAGTTGCAGCTCACGCTCGTTTAATTGTCCGCGTATACTCGAGTCTCACTCACTCACTCACTCACTCGCCCCATAATACCTGCTGGTGGTGCTGAGCCGAAAAAGGGGAAGGAACGGGGCCAGACGAGGCCAAACGGGGCCAAACGGGGTCTCGGAACGCGTTATATTCGTCGCCTCGCTCGGCCAGCGCCCTCCGATCGTCGCGCTCTACAACAACCGATCAACCCTCACACATCCACGATCCCATCTACTAGCTGCTCACCCTCTGTCTCTCTCTCTCTAGCTCAATACTGGATGAAGTACCGGCATTAGATCGAGTGGTTTTAGATTTTAAAGTACGTGAGGTGGGCGAGGGACGCCCGGTAAAAGAAGTCGTTTCAAATCATCTAGGCTTGCCAAAATAGTTGTACATGTTGTTTGTACCGTATTGTGGCCAGTTGATGACGAACGTCCGGCCGGGCACCACATTGCTTCGAAAGAGAACTTGAATTTTGAAATAGGCCACCAATTTTTAAGTTTCGGCGCACCCCCAACGGTAATCCCGTGGAAGGGGCGCACCACCTTCACCACGTCTACTGGGATATATTACTTTTGTCAATACTCCCGAGCTGTAGTCTAAGTAGTCCATGGAGGAGAGCCGGCTCTTGTTTGTTTAGTGTGTGGTCAGGAATCATTTCAGCAAACGTCGCGTCCGCGTCGCGTGGCGGAAATAATTCAATCCAGGGGTGGGAACAGAGTTAGGTGGCGCTGTTTGCCTTTTAGCGAGCTGATATCAATGCGCGGATCGCTCATTTCCTTTTTCCCGCGCTGATGATGGCCGAAAGAGAGGCGGCCATGGCCGGGGGAAGGAAGAGTGGCCACCGTTAATTTAAACGCGAGCCGCTTTTTTCCCCCTTCGTCCCCTTCTTCCCCCCACCTCAATGGCTCTCTGGCGACACGTGCACGGAGATAAGCCGTTTTTGTCGTCCGGCATACGTTGGTGCTGCTCCAGCTCCTGCCGCCAGCACACGTTTCTTTAGACGCGGGTGACACGACGTCCGCTCCGCCCTATCTCTCGCTATCCGGATTGCGCGCCAACTCCGTGAGTGCGATGCTAGTGGTGGCGGCGACGGTCGTGGTGGTGGCGATCGGCATCGTTCGACTCATTCGTCGCGAGAGGCCTGAACATGACACGGACGAATTGGATATTGCTATCTGGTCAGAACAATGTAAATCTGTTCCGGACGGCCCGACATGCGTGGCGGAGGGGGGCGGGGGCCTCGGAATAAGATGCGCTATTTTTTTCGGCGGGGAGGAGCATGACCGACTCATTTAACTTGCATTTAATTATTGACGAGCCCGTCGCAGTTGATATTTGGGCGTCGGTGAGCAGCTCCAGTAGATTATGCGGCGGATCGACGAATCGAGAGTCGCCACTGAATAAGTACGGTTCGGATATTTAGCGGTTCAGGAGCGCGGAAAGAGATAAGAGATTGTCCGTTTGCCATCACATTATTTCGAGATTTAACTCGGTGGAGAGTTAAGGTCGGGAATCTTGCTCCAACTCTGATCGCCACATTCTTTCCGGTCAAACCATGCCGGTCGATTTGCATAATGCTTTTTTCTACTAATCTGTGAACGCCACCGCCAATGCCCTCTTAATTAAAAATTGGGCCCATTCGCGCTTCGGCCCCGCTTCACTCCACACTCACTTATTGGATCGACCAATAGGCTCACAGTGTAGTGTATACTTGAGTAGATTCTCTTTCTATTATTTATAAATTTCCCATCACTGTAGTCAAGCGCACTCCAGGCGTTTCTGTAGCCCTCTTGGGTGCTTTAGGCACTATGCGAGATTCTTGCTTTCGAACTGAATTGTTTGAAATTGAACGACCTTAGCTTGCGCCTGGATAAATACACATTCAATCCAATAATTGCAATAATATCATTAAATTCAATAATTATCAGTTCAATTAAAAATAATAGTAAAATATTATTAACAGACGAGTCCGCCACTCGTGTTCCTACAACTCTCCCGAAGTTCATGTTCTCGATTAATACACATGTTTCGAATTTCGAATAAGGATAACTTTTGCTGTAGACTCGATTTCGGAATCATAAATTATTCAATTCCATCTGTTGTTCATCTACGTAACATGGCGTTTCGCCACTTAGAAGGGGGGGGGGAAAGACACGGGGAAGGTGAGTCGGTTGCCGAATTATTCGAGCTTCTAAGTTAGCAGTTGGCGAGCTTAATTGTCGAGCGGGACGATCAAGTTTGGTGTTCGCTATCTGTCTAGCCAGTCGTTTTGCTTCTATTTCTATTCTTGTCATTCCGAGGAAGGAAAACGGAATCCAGTTTCTGCTTCCGGGCGATTTGGAAAGAGTGAGTGTGTCTGGCAACTGAATGTGCATGTACGCTGTCTAGCTCGACCAGCGACCCAGTCTCCATCTAGCGGCGAGTGTTGGCAACGGGTGGCACGCTCTTCTCTATATACGATGCGATCGATGCGAGGAGCCCGTACACTCTCTTACTGTACACGTATACTGGATGATGTTCATGGATGTAGGCCTCGGCGCTCGCACTTCCACTTTGCCTGATGGCTGAATGCTTCTTACAGTCAGTGTGAGTGTGGACGTGTATAGACACAGACACTGTACATGCGTTGTTGCGCCGCAACCGAGCCTCGTCCTCCTTATCAGTGGCGCTGGTGTGTTCATCCGTTTATTTCAGTTGGCCACCACCGCCGATTTTTTTTATTATCGTAGGCCGTGTGTCAGAAAATGATCGATGATTCGCTATAAATCATCGGAGGACTCGCTCGACTCGCTCGCGTCTCTTGGCGAGGAGGATGGATCGAGGTGTAATTACGAAGGGGCTCAATTCGCCCAATTCCCCAACACCCCCAAGTAACACCACCCCCACCACCACATTCCCCCACCCTGTACTGAGAACAGCATCTTGCTCGACGGTGCTCGTATTGGCCTAGAAGACTGCTGTTCAAGCCAGGAGCATCCTCCCATTGTAAGCCAGGAGAACAACAAACAATGCGCCGAGTGAAACGCTGGTCAGCGACCAACTCAACTCGACCGCTCTCAACTCTAAATTCAAATGCAATCGGCTCACAGATTAATTGTCGCGGGGGACCGAGCCGAGACAATTGATTTACGTTAGATGTCAGCTCTGTGATAACGAATGGGTGCGTCTTGATTTCACTCTCCGCATCAAATCTTTTGTCCTTAATCGCTCTTTCGATCCGCGCCATCAATCCCTCCTGG
Organism: Mycogona germanica; assembly: GCA_034698785.1. Classification (NCBI taxonomy): domain Eukaryota; kingdom Metazoa; phylum Arthropoda; class Diplopoda; order Chordeumatida; family Chordeumatidae; genus Mycogona; species Mycogona germanica. The sequence continues at coordinate 5,702 of JAQGBY010001521.1, read as the reverse complement.
GCTCCTGGCCTGCCTGCGAAAACATTTTCTAATTGCAATTACAATTAAAACCGAACGGTCTGTTACGGAATAAAGATTGTGTTGTCCTATTCTAACAAACTTTCAATTTGAAACTAAGATTATTCCACTGTCGGCGCACTCTGGGAACATAACATAGAAGATGAAGTGCGAGTGAAAATGACAACGTAGTTCATTAACCGTTAGTGTTTACCCCTTCGTCGTCTCCTATTTCTATTCCTATTGCGAACCCTTCAAACCACTTTCACCCCCAACATTAACACTCTGGACAGCTAATTCCAGTATTCTAAAATAAATAAAAAACAACCCTAGATAGTCTAGCGGCATAATCTGAAAGCTACAGGAGACAAAACGACGAACGTTTCCTCTCGAAAACGTTGTTGTTGGTCCAGTAAGTAGACGATCTAATGCCATGAATTCTTCTATTTTCGGAGATTATGACGGCGAGCAGCGTGGTCATCGAATTGGCTCATCGACATTCTTACAGATATAATTCCTTTCGTCGTTTTGTCTCCTGTAACTTTCGGATTACGCCGCTACACTATTTAGCTTTGTTTTTAAAAAAAAATTATTTATATATCCGAATTCGCATGTGCTTCTTTTCACTTTTTCGTCTAATCCTAATTTAATTCGCTGTATCAGTCGTGTTTTATGTAGACCCAGACCCACCTAAGTCTTTCTCATCACTGGCACGTCTGAAGTTTGGATCACTAATTGGTGATCGCGAGTGAATACAAGTTAAATAAAATACGAACTAGATAGTGATGTTAAAAAGAAATCTAGTCGAATAATGCCCGATAATAGTAAAAGACACTGTTGTTAATACGAGTTGTACTTTTAAATTCCTAGTTGCCATTGCTGTGTCGCTGATGATGTGGTTGAAGACATTCGGAGTCTAATCACATCCGTGTCAACTGTTTGTAGGCACGTTCGCACGAAGGGAATGTTACTTAACATTTTCAAATGACGTGGACATGGGAGCGTGGGCGCGTAGTAAATTTAGTCTCTGAGTAAGCAGAAAAATCGAAGCGAGCAAATCCCTCCACATTGGTGAAATCAGTTGGCCGTTGTTCTTTCAATCGAATAACGAAGGAACGCTCATAAATATCATTCGAGCGCGAAAACCGCCGTCAATTCGGTGTTGATTCATTTCATCTACCCTGTTACAGATCGATTAAGGGGGTAAGGGGGAGGCGACGAAAGGGGTCGGGAACACCTTATTAATACTAAGCCATATTCGAGTTCGGTTGGGCGCGCGATAATCGACAACCCCTAAAGTAAACTCCCCCTGAGGAAATGCGATAAGCGCACCGTGCATATGGTGACACCCCTGAATGACCGTCCCCCACCCTCCCCCTCCCTACTTCCCCTGTTTCCCCTGTACCTCTGCACCCAGCCAGGCACCCCGAACCGAACCGAACCGAACCGAACCACCTTCGTCATCATCGTTATTCTAACCTTCCTTTGTCGTGGCCCGTCGAGAGTCGTGACGTATGTGCGGCCAGTGATTGATGAGGGAGACACGCGTGCGCTGGAAAAAGAGTTTGCTCGTCAAAACACACTCGAGTGGTGAAAGAGGAGGGGGCTGCATTATTTCAATTCAAGAATTTTTATTTATTAACATCTTTTCCGATATCTGTAGATAGGCGTGTTTTAAGTAAAGACTCCTCGTTCAGGGGAGTCGTTTTTCGACGTTTAAAATTATTACGGACGAAAAAAGACGAACGAGAGTTGGCGATAACTCTTCTAATATAATAATTGAAAACTATTATTTAACGAATAAATTACAATAACTAAACTAGAAAAACGGGGGAACTAACGATACAACAATGACAATGACGATTCACATCCAACAAATTGACCACATTCACATCTTCCGTGGCAAATGAATATTTCTAATTTGCACTTCTCATTTTATTTCGCTATTTCGTTCTGTTCCGGCGATTTGTTTTTTGTGTGCGTCGTGTATAATAATGATAACGACTTTTATTCAAGATAAACGTCAAAGGCACCGGTGATTCAACACCTTAACCTTCGTGGGTCGTGTCGTGTTCTATTTTTTGTGCATAAACTATTTGAGTTGGTGTCAAAGTTGGACATTTCTTAACCGTGGACACACGTTTTAAAGTCTCTTTCTCACTGCATAGCATCTGGACACATTCCCCACTGAGCCGAGGCGGAACTGGTAAAAAAAAAATAATCCTCCCCAAATACCACGACCGCTCGGTGGCTTAGTCATATTTCATCAGTCTCGATAAACACACCATCAATGACCAACAGAGCTACCTCCGCGCATTTCCATATTTAGATTTTTTAAAACTGAACATCTCTTCCGAGAAAGTCACTACACGTCGTGATCCCAACTTGAAGAAGGAAGCAATTTTTCGAAAGCTAGCCTCAGCATCGTAACTATTTTAAATTTCGGACACGACATAGTCTCTACTACGTATCTACTTACCGGTAAGAATTCCACCTATACAGAGTATAGAATAGGAAGAAGAACGTCTGGGTTATATTCATAATTGGGAGTTGCACCCTGGACAGACCGAAGGAATCATTTCTATACCGTAAATATTGAAATCTTATCTGTAGCGTCAGTTCCCACGGTTTTCTATTTTCATTTTTTCATTTCGCCAACTCTTGTTCGTCTTTTCCTCCGGTCTATCCCGGACACAACCCCCAATTATGTATACAGAATATGTTCGTATTATTTATACCGGTTCCCTTAAATTTCGGTTTTATTGGAACCAGTAACTTTGGAAAATGTAAACTAAACATCCGTGTTTGTTAAGGATTTTGCGCCGATTTTTGGTTGCCGTCCAGCAATCTCCGTTCTTCACATGCAATAGTCAATAGTTTGTAGACACTAGGGCATAATCCTCGGTAGTGGTCGCACGGTTTTTCCACAAATGATTTTTGATTTTGTCGTTGCACGTAAATATTGAATATTATTTAAAAAATGAATTAACTAAACTAGAAAAACGTGGAAACTGACGATATGACTGACTATCAGTTCCCACATTTTTCTAGTTTAGTTAATTCATTTTTATACAGAGTAAATGATAGTTTTCTATTATTTATTATAGGAAGAGTTATCGCCAACTCTTGTCCGTCGTTTCTCGTCCGACGCTGTCCCGGCCACAATTTCATTTTATTATAAATAGAGAACTTGATCGGCTGTTTTCAGCTGGAAAATCCGACTCGCAACGCTCATCGCAGCAACAGTCTCAGTCCTTAACTGAGGAGACCGCTGTTGTGGGTCAGTTGGGAAAGCAACCAAGCACCGGAACCCGAACCTATCATATATATATATCTTATTTTTCGGGTCTATCTAACACGAGCGTGAACTTTACAAAGATTTACAATGACGCCACCATCTCGCGATCCGAATCGTCTGGACTAGAGGTTGGGGGCGGCCACTGGGAATGAGATGTGTGATCCACCCTCCCTGCCTTTTATTTTCCCTTCTCCAGTGTGTTCTCCCTTAACCACCGTGGTTAGTTGATGGGTGCATTGGAGCTGAGTCAGTTGACGATGGCATTGCCCGCGGCGGCTGTGAAAACATGGGCCATCGTGTCGTCGCTCTTTGTCTCTCCCCAACCCCCCTCCGCCCCTCGTCTTCCACCTCACCTTCACCACCACCCCCCCCCCCTTTTTGCTTTCCTGCAAATGGAAGACAGTAAATTTTAAGTGTTACGGCCGCATGTGTCACAACAACGTCGCCGCAAGTGTGTCTCGCTCGAATGGCCGTGTACCTGCAGAAACTGCAGTCCCTGCAGTACCTGAAGCCCCCACGCTTGTGTTTGCGTGTAGACGCTGTATAGTATGTCCTAGGCCGCGGCGCGGAATAAATAACAATGAGCGACACCCCCACCCCCACCTCATCTCCTTCTCTCTCTCTCTACCTTTGTCTCTTGACGCGAGACTCGCTCAGAATCCCAAAACACGATGAACGGAGATGAGTTGAAATAAATTAGCGATGAAACTGGCGTAAATCTCCACTCTTTGACAAAACACAAATATCGGTGATGAATCTCCGCGTCATTTACGGCAACTAGCGCGATGGAACGCAATAGATTTGGGGACGAATCACTAAAAAAATGAAATCGTCTTTTTTGTTTGTAAATCAGTCGTCATAGCGACTTTTGAGCAATCTTGTCATCATTTAAACCATCTCTCAAATATTACCTTTTGTAACTTTTATGGACTCTTGAGATATTTGTTAGAGGTCCACCAGCTTGTTCGCCCTACACTCAAAAAAGGATTAAAAATATTCATAGCATTTCAAAAATGGCGTTCTAAAAAATCTGTTTTAAAATGTTGACAAATTGAAAAATAAAAGATTCGTTATTTCCAACATATTCGGTGGCTCAGTTGCGAGAGGTTGATGATGGCGAGGAATTGTACGTGTCGCTCATGTTGCCATTGAGATGAACGCCTCTAGCGTGCGGACTGTCTATGGGTTATAAAGAAGGAGCCAAGAAGTAGAAGTTGTCGTCGGGTAAAGAAAGCCGGGGCTGGGAAGACTGCATGTTGACCGCGTGACGTTGATGGTGGCGCCACCTGACATCCAAGAGCCAGCTCTCTGTCTCTCTCTCTCTCGCTCTCTCCGTCGTTATTGCTCGCCACTTGTACGGCCCCAATTGTCCTCGGCGAGGGACGACGGTTGAATGGGTGGTTAAAAAAAATGTTTGTTAAGGAGGTTCACCTTAACATCTTAAACCGTGCTATCTCGGTGGAAAGAAATACAAATTTAGAAATCAATCCTGTTTTCTAGGTTGTTGGGAGAATGCAGTTATGTAATAATGTGGACCTCGTCAGCACTGGCATCGTGTCAATCATTCCCCGAATCCAACTATCGTTCGCGGATTGGATTTAGCCCGTTACCCTTTTCTCGCATCTGTTAGCGGTCGACCAGTCGAACCAGTCTTCATGTGAAATCTGTTTTCGAGTTGAACCTCCAGTACAAATAAAATGGACTCACCAGCCGCGATCAATGAGCGCGAGCGAGGTCTGGCATCGCAAAAATCCATATCCTCGTGGGCTGGGCTTGCCTGTAATTGCGATGACCCGTACCCCCGATCCTTAAATTAAAGTGAAATTCGCTGGACACGAACTGGAAGATCGGTGACGATGTGAGCAGGTCAAACTATTGATCGATGCAGAGGTGGTCGAGTGGTCGAGAGGTAGCGCGTTCGCCTTGAAAGCCCGTGATCGCGGTTTCGATTCCGGCCGACACCTTCGCAATTTTTCGGGCGACAGAAATTCCTTCACGCACCTTCTTTCGGAATAGAAGTCAAATCATGACCCGTACCTGTACGATATCGGGACGTTGAAGAAGGACTATTGTACGACTGTCGTAGAGGGGTACAGAATCTTCCTGTTGTGATATACACTTCAGTGAATTAAAAAAAAAGATCCCTTTCCTAGGCAGCCTAGGTTAGGCAAAAATTTCGAGGTCGCCCTCTGGGGGGTTTGAGATGTTAGATCACCGGTGAACCCCCTTAACAAACATTTTATTGATCGACACTCCTGTACCCCTTAACTGATAATGGGGACTATCATTAGATTAGAAAGCAGTCGTTGTCGTTCACTCGGGTAGGTTAGTATATAAAAGGAAATACGAATAATCCCAGGACTCGACTGGGGGAGCAAGACGACGATCGAGTTGGCAAGACTCGAAA
>JAQGBY010001520.1:0-28769 GCA_034698785.1 Mycogona germanica | reverse complement strand
CCGGGGCCAGTCACACCACGTCGATTCTTCCGTTCGTCGCTGGAGTCGCCAGTGTCGATGCCAGAGTCCTCCTGGCTGCTGTCTACGGCCAGCGCCTTGATGCGGTCTTCCAGCGAGCCAGTGGACGGGCTGGTCTCCAGGTGGCGCCCTTCCGGCGGTTGGCCACCCTGTGCCAGTGTTGAAGTGGAGCCGGCATCAATGCCCTCGTCGCACTGGGCCGTCTGCTGCGCGTCGACGGCGTTTTCCAGCTGATCAGAGAAACGGTCACCCGAAGACTCGAGCTGCTCCTTCCTCTTGACGATCTTAGCCAACATATAACGGGCCAGTGTCTGAGGGAAGTCGGTGGCACCGTCATAACCAGGGAAGGCGTTGATATCCACGATGGCGTACTTGCCGGTCTCGATATCTATGACGATGTCCACTCCGAACAAATCCATGCCCAGGGCCTCTTGCACCGTGGAAACGATCTCCTGGAGCTTCTCTGTGCTCGGCTTGTGCACGGGTCGTCCTCTATCCTTCTTTTCCAGCTATGAGATAAGTATGTTAGCAATTTGTCAATCAACAAGTGTCGGTGGACCTACGGACCTGGCGCTGAATGTGGTTGCCAAAATCGCCAGGTGTTAGCAACATTTTGTCGAAAGAATTTTTAAGTCTCATACCTTGTTTAATGAACTGTCCGAATCTGCCTTAGACACCGAATGACTATCAAAAAAGATAGTCTTGCAGTCTGAAATTTAAAAACACTTATATTAGCGGGTGACAATGTAGCTCAGGTTAACATTTAAATTGGAATTATTTTAAACATTGGCCGCCATATCGATTTGAAAGGCATAGTCACCTACCTCCCGGATAAAAGTTTTTCAGCGAAGGCCTCTCTACGCAATCCCACTTCTCACCGACCACATATAACTTGTAGAGCACGGCATCGTGATTGATAAAGGACTGCGCGACGCAAGGCGGGTTGACGTCTTGCAGACCCTCCTCATTAAAAATGAGCGCCATCTAAAGGTGAATATACTTTAATAATTGAATAACACTCGCCACCGCCGTTGCATTTAGGTAATTTCAGTTTAAAATTGAATTTATTTCACAACTTTCCATATTTTTTCCTTCCACCCACCTGATGAGCAAGTTTAGATCCATGAGCCACTGTAGGTTTGCAGACTGTAAGTAAAACAAATATATTTTCAAGCAATTTGCATGGCATGACTAAATGAGTGCACCAATCAACTTGATTGTTTGACTTTCTTCCTGTGTCGGGTTTTCATTGGATACACTCACTTATAGGAAAAGTGACCTTGGCCGCCCGCAGTTTAGCTACGTTCTTTTCGCGGTCGATCTCCGTGAGCTCAGCAAAGGTGGGCGTGCACAGCACCTCCTCCTGGCTCAGTTGGCTGCGACCGATCAGGCTGTAGGTCCGCGTGCGATCCAGCAGGCACAGGATGTTCTCCAGCGGGTCCACCATGATGACGGCCGGGTGATCACGCAGGTATTCCTGCGACAATACGAATGGTGATATCGGGGGGGGGGGGAATTAATAGGGTTCACTCAGTCTCCTTCATCAAGCCATCGTTAAAACAATTGGACGAACTATTGTCAATACGTTTTGGAATTTACAATTTTTTTATCAAATATATTTTGACAAAATTAAAAATTGTGTTTTGAAAACTGTTTTTAAAATGACAAGGCAAATATTTTTAATCCAAAAAAGAAAATTTATTACATTTTTATCAGTTTGTGAGTTCTGCAGAACTCTGCAGAAGGATAACTTATTGGATAGTCACCTCGAACGCTTTGATGACTGCGCTCGCCTGCTCATCACCGGCGTTGGCCTTGGCAATGACGTCTGTCAGTTTATGGAGAATAAGTGTAAACGGGCCCTGCTGGTCCAACGAAACTGTCAGATCAATCTGGTGGAAATATCAAATATAGGTTATAGATAGATGACTGATTATAATAGATTGGAGCTTCTATTCACACTTTATTCGTATGCATTGTGTGGGGCACAGAGAACAAACAGGTGCTGCATATGTAAATACAGAGTGTACAACTCACGTTTCTCCGACAAAAACGTATGCCAGTATTATTATATCCTTCGAGCTAACCCCCTTCCCTTCACCTTCGTGATAGTTAACGACGCCCTATCATTACCACATGCTTTGCTGTTCCGCATTGCACTGGCCACAGGGACGACAACGCAAGCGATGCTGCATCAGACAAGGATAACACGCTGGCAATATAATGATTAAGAAAAGCTTATCAATTAGCATTGCTCATACAGAGTATTCCTGCAGGGTGAGACTGCTCTCCAATTGTAATCCTTACTAAACGATTTCTTGGGTCATTGGTTTATATATGATGACCAAACATCATAAATGACTCGACAAACAACTGGCAAATGATGGTTGTCGTAACCATAATTTTGTGAGAGACGATTCGCTCTCGATTCCTCGTCATAATGACTATTGCACTATTTAGTAGTCTGTGCTGGTCATTCGAATGCAATAAAATAAAGATACCTTAACAGCGGCTTTATGGTTGGACAGCTCAGAATTTAAAGGAGTGACTTGCTTAGCATTACAACACTTCATTAGCATTTATCCATTCCTTCAGTTTCATATTCAGGTATGTCTCAGTTGAGATAAGGATTTGGCATTGACCATACTAAATTCCTTTTGCATTACGTTGTTGTGTCACCTTCGTTAATCATTCATCAACTTGGTGTTAGCCTGAAGTTAAATTGAACAAGGAACAATGCTCAGCCCAATACAACTGCAGTCTCCGGCAATTAGTCACAAGTTACTCACTGCATTAGCATACGTGCGTGACATTGGCGCAACCGCTGTCACTTCGATTCAGCAAACGAGCTTCCTCAGTCAGCCCTCGGCGGTTCCCAACAGGTGGGACGCATGGACTGCGCAGTTGGGACAAATTGACATTTATTTTTAATTTCTTCTGTTTTTCAAGGTCCATTAGACACTACAGTATCTATTGTTTACGTAATATTCTGTTCACCTAATAAAGACACTTATACTATATTTTTCGCAATTACCAGTTCTAATTAAATAATAGTAAAATATTATTAGACAAGCGAGTTCGCCACTCTGTTAGTCTTCATTCGGTGCTGTCTCGAATTCACCATTTTCGATTAATATCATACAGACAGACGTCCAAACAAATCTTTCTCATTAGAAATGATCTTAGACCACAACTCCACAACTCAAGAGAAAATTTCATCATAAATATAAGATATTTTTTACAGACAACTATTATAATTAGCGCACTGCGAATACGCTACTTTGGAAACCAAACCAGCAATTGAACCTGCAACCGGTTGCAACGCAGTTTATCGAGGAAGTGCTTCTCACGTTTTAAAATTTCGTCTGAAAGTATCATGCCTGCATTATGCTATGTAGTAGCTTTGCAGCTTTTTGGTGCCATATTACGTCAGCGTTTTTCGAAAAACCGTAATAAACTCTACACCACTCTTGCCTCGAATTGTTTACACCAGACAGAAACGGAAACCTACGGGTTAACATTTCCCGCCACATAAAAAAGGCGCCGATATACGGTTAGAAACATACACCTAACGACCTAAACATATTTACAGGTTGCTAGGGGATTCTCATATGCCACAATATACAAGCGAAATACAAGTAGGTTTTGTATTGTGCAGCTTGTGTCGGTTTTGTATAATTACAATTACAAATTTTACCCGCAAGCATCCCCCAAGAGAAGGGCCTATGGCGGGGGTTAAAAGACCAGTTGGGGACAGAATGGATTTATTTTAAAAGGTCCTGGATTTGAGGCTCTGTCAGGCCATTCCACTGTCTACACACTCTAGGGAAATAGGAGCCAAAATATGACGCAGATGTATATTGAAGCTCGTTAATCATTCTAGTGTGGCCCCTTCAACTTCTATTAGGAGCTGGGCACATCCTCCTCCGATATTCCAACGTTTCCCACCCTAATATAGACAGCAGTGTCTGAAACACTGTCAGTTCTTCCAAATCTACAGATAACAAATCTCACAGCTTTTCGCTGAACCATTTCAATTTCCCCTACAAGTCCCACATGGCGAGGATCCCAAATGGAACTGCAGTATTCAATCAAAGGTCGAACTAAAGAAAAGTAGGCCACTGACTTAACCTTACTAGGAAACCCCTTCAACACGTTTTGAATAAGTCTAGCATTCGCCGCACCAATCATCTTTTGAATTTGGGGTCTCCAAGATCATTTTGGAGTCATAGCTTGTACAAATGAGTTCCCTACGCTAATAAGTACAGTCAAACAAATGCATGTCTTAATATCGAGATTTGCAAAACTTGGAATGGAAACCCAGGCCTGATCACGATTTGTCTTTTGCAACTGCACCTTCTAGTTATTTATTTGTCATGATGATAATCCACCCTTGACACGTTTAGACGGTTGCGCTGCCTTATCGCACAGGCATTATCGAAATTGTTTATTTGCTGGAGACGAGAACTTTGTGATGCCGCCAAGTACATAGAACGCACGTATTTTATAGATTTTGGCCGAAGGCAAGAAACACTAGAAAAACAAATAAAACAGTAGTTCCTCCACAGACCCCTACAAAAACAGCCAAATTTACTACAATCGATCAATTATTTTATTACATGACTAGAAGGTTACCCGGCTTCGCCTGGGCTAAAGAGTAACCATCAATGAAAATAAAAATCAATTAATTGTTTAAATTTTATTTTAAAGGTTATTTTACGGTTACACGATTTTAGTTATTAAAAATATCGATTTCAATTTCAATTTTATTTCGGGGAAAAAAATTATGTGGTTGGAACTCTGTATGCAATCTGGTGTGCTTTGTTGCCACGTGAAATCCACAACGTTATAAGTTTGATGTGGAGACGCCATATTTTGTTTTTGAGGCGAATTGGAGATTAGTAGGATTTTGTGAACGGTTATGTTATTGTGAAATATTTAAAATCGAGGTCTGAAAATGGGACGATAGCGAACTATGCTGATGGTATCAGGAGGTAAAATTTTATTCAATTTCATTAAGCCGTTCGGAACAGAAAAACGTGAGGTCTTGTTTTATGATATATGATTATTTATTCTCCAGTTGGCAGTCACGTCTTAATTTTGAAATTGAAATTCTAACATCACGCAATAGTTCTTTTTAAACATTTAATCGGGATAACCGGTTTCCAGGTAGCTGGTCTGCCTACAAAAAAATATCTATTTCGAAATTCTGCAAGACTGCATATTCTGTAGGTGATAAAATAAAGACCGATGCCTCGCCTCCAGCTTCAAAATCTGGTTTTAGTTTATCTAACATGTTTGCAAGGTATCTAACAATTAGGTAGAAAATATATTTTTTAAATTAAAATGTTTATTTTGTTCAAACAAACGTAAGTACTCTGTACAAACGTGCTCCCTCACCTCATATACATGTATTAACTACTGACACTTTTAATTGATCTTTCCCGCCCACGCAATCTATGTAATGACACATAACGAAATATAATCATACCACAAACAATTACATGCATCGAATCATAAATATAAAGATATAAATGTCGTCGGATAGCATAAAAGAAGAACCCAAGTAACGATCCGTCCAAGGAATGAGATGACTACTCACCGGTATTGGTTCCATGCCATGCGACCTGCAAAAAACAAAAGGACAAGTTTTACTTACAAAGTAAACGATGTGGGCGAGCATCTAAACACATTAATAATAAATTATACGATAAAATATCAATTTCGATAAAAGCTACGCTCCACGCCAGGAATTAAACCATTTCAATACATTGTATATTTGTGAAGCAACTCTTTGTTAATCATTGTGCACAGTGCTGGGTTAGAATCCTACTTAAGAGAAATTCAGCTCCTCAGACATGGCTTCAACAGGACATTTCTTTAATTTTTACGTACATTAAAAATTAAATGTTATACACAGCAGATGCAATAAAGTCTTCAGAGACCATCGTGAAAAAACACACCTGCAATGCCAGGTTCCCTGGCGTTGCGGCTTGGCCCTCCAGGGGTTACTGATAATTAACGTTAGGATTATGCCACAAGCAGCTTTCGTTTGATCGTTCAATCATTTTCAAGTGCCTGGACATTCATCGCGCAGCCTCATCCAGTTAAGAGAAAAAAGTGCAAATCTGAGAATGCCCTGGTGCAGGCCATTCTAGTATCAGACATTTCATTTCTCAAGTGTCCTGTATCAGAGGGCAACTGAAGAGCGGTGACTATTAGATTTATTTCGAGTGTTATTTTGTGTGTTCCTCGAATATACTCCTTTTGAAAGTACGAGTTTATCCAACCCGAGTGTCGATACAAATAAATGGCACGCGAAAGATGGGTGGGGAAAAATAATAACGAAGATAAAAACTTCATAGAACGTATCATAAATCTTCGTTGCCGAATTTCTGATTGTAGTCCTGCAATCCCCAACCATCTGAAGATAAAAACGTTCCCAGAAAATTGCTTCGCCTCCCGCGCATTTCAGGATTTCTTAGGATACGCCATAAAACAAGTGACGGAAAAAATTTCCCAATCCAGGCTACGTCACTGGCTTTAGTCATTATATTTTAAGTTTCGAGGAAGGGCTAGTTGTAAATGTGACCATACGCATTTTGCGATAAGGGAGCATGAAAATGTGCCAAGAAATAAAGGCACATAAATCAATTTACAAATTTTACTATTCACAAAATTTCTCAGTTTCTACTGCGAAATGCTTCCAAAATATCAACTGGTGTGACGCGCAACACAATTTGATAAAAGTAATTCTAAAATTAAAATAAATTGGAAATAAAAACTGCTTTAACACCTGAACATCCGGGCAAAAATGATAAATGAACACACTTGGCACAGGACATCAACAATTGCAGTATTGTGGAGTTCTGCGACAACGTCCATTTCGATTTTACACGAGCAAAATGAGATGAAATGAGGTGGAAGAACTTGTAGATTAAGCGATATAAAGAGGTGATCTAAGTGTTATCGCACCTCTTGAACGTGGATCACTGTCAACAATCAAATAAAACTTGGCCATCCCATCACTGAAATTAACAGCGACATCCCTGTACGACCATGATTTAATAAAATACCATGATTAAATTTGTAAAACCAACATTTTGTTACATGTACACTCGTCGAATTCAGTAACTCTGTACGTCAAACAACTGTCAGAGAAACAATTCAGAAAAAAATTGTCACCACCATGTCCATTTGGTACGTAGTCGTTTTCATTTCGAAGCAAAAACAGTAAAACGTTTTAACGAACACGTATGGTGCAATTTTATTTAATGAAGGGACGATAAGGAGCGTAACCTTGAAGCAACTGACAGCTGCAATGATGCAGCTGTAAAACATTTGTCAATGCCCAATTAATTATCCCACTATAACCAGATTTGGGAATTCTTGTTCAACCATGGATGGACAACTTCGATAAGAACAGCTTCATACTAGGAATTTTGAAGCTTACGTATAGTGACTACTAATCAAATCGAAATCGAAAATCTCATCATGGGTCACGAGGAAAACACGGCATCTTCTTGACCTCTCGACATCTCTTTGGCTAGCCTTTGTTTGATATAAAAAAAAAATTGCCCGGCAAAACTATGTGTAGTATATCAATTACACTTTCAGAACAGAAACACAAATCAAATAGCTGTCAATTCGACAAGCATGGAAATAGCGGCCATAGGCAAATAACGGCCCGGCGTAGCACTATCCTTAATCTTCTCGAGATCCGACCCAAAACCGAGCACTGTGGCTGTTCACGATCATTAACATAACATATGCAATTAACAATATTACATTAACAACCCCATATCATCTCATTTCTTGTACAAAAAAAAAATTCGGGACAAATCAACAACGAAAATTAAAAACATAATAATTGCGAATCATGTTACTAGACTCGCGTAAATTTAACTAAGCGTTGTTGGCCTGGTTTTTGTTAAGAAAATACAATTCCCCACTCAGCTCACTTCCCAGGTGAGACAGTCAAGAGTTAGGTGTGACGTCTCAGGAGGAGTCACAAAAGACTAAACATTTGCGAGTAGATTGCGTCCAGGCACCATGTGGCACGATAGGACCAGGCACCACGCCGCCCAAATGTCTTTCGATTTGTATATATTTTTGCACAAGGTTAAGGACAAAGCGATTGTTCCCAGTTGAACGGGTTTACCAGGTCGCCTCCTGGGGGGGGGGGGGGTTAAGGAGGCCCACCAGCGTGTTCGCCCTAACAAATATCTGTGTCCAACTGAAGTACTAGCTAGCCCCCTTCAGTACCTGCCAGATTTAATCCCCTCCCCTGACCGCGACCTACTTTCTTTGCCATATGTATGACGTCACTCACCCGCCACATGGGAACACTGTTTCGGCTGTAGACTTTGCGCCGTCAACCTACGATCTGTGGTAATGTTAGTTTAGTTGGTAGAGCGCCATGCTATTAACATCGCGCGTTCGATCTCCACACGGGCCAAATAGTTTCTTTTAGGAAAGTCATGTGTCGTAATGGTTAGGATTGAACCCAAGATCTGGGTAAAAGATCGGAACATTTACCTGGGATTGGGTCACGCATGGTAGTGATAACTATGATTCGACGCCCTCTTGAATTGTGAAATGGTTAGGATGTTTTTGTGTAAATTTAATGAGAAACGGCAAGCTAAAAGGTTGTTATGTTGAGTTGGTTCGCCTTTCGGCAAAAGCGAATTTTTGGTAATTGGCATTCATTGTAATTCATAGTGTGTAGCAGCGACCCGGTAGCTGTTGGGCGGTAACGCTGGTGGGCCTTCTGAACAGTTCATTTTTTAAATTTCTTGTAAATTTGATTGCGGGTTAAGCCAGTCCTTGTGACGGGCTTATCCGCTTGTTTCAATAATGAGAAACAAGCAGGGATCTATCGATAAAAACTGCCAATTGAAATATATAAAATAACACTACACAGATCTTTGAATTATTTTGAAAAAATAATATTTATGAAAAATATCGCATATTTTAAATAAATAAATTGTTGATTCGAATAAGGCTCACACCACTGTATGAAATAACACATGAATGATAACATCAGAGATACATATACTGTATATTAATGACTTAAGAACTTCGATAAAAACATTTTCGGTAGCAGGTCGAGGCCTTAAAATCTGGTAATACCTCTGAAGACTGCTCTGAATTCGGGTACAAGGAGGATGAAGGACACCACAGCCGCCAACGAGGAGCTCGCATTCGAAACTAGAGAATATGATTGGACCTACATTTCATTTGTCACCAAAATACGTCCTCTGATCCGATGTTCAAGGCAACCCGGGGGCTCGGTATCAAATTCACGCAATAATTTATTACATTCACGCGCATTGTACATGTATTGTGGTCGCGCGTAGCTTCGGCATTTTTGGCCGTATTTGTTCAGTCTCATTACACATCTACACTGCAGCTCCTCAACCATTTTAGTATGTCCCGCTCTTCTACACCTAGTAGGAGACCGTCCCAAATTTCCCCAATTTTAACATTACAATCCCATTAACATGACAATTGGTCGCATTTCTACGATCCTCTAACGATTCCCATCCCAATATTGAGTTATCGGGCAACGGAAACCGAATCCCCCATGTACAGTGTTTATTCTAAGTCCTATATAGCCCCGACAAAAAAGGCGCAGCCAAGTTCACACTAAACCTCGTTCCTTCAATCGGCGTCGTCGAAGTTTACACTCCGGACGCGCGCCAATTAAAAAGTTGACTGGAAACTTAGTCATTGCCCAGGATTAGGAAGGCGGTAAAAAAATTTCACGTAAACTGTGCACCTCTGTGGGCGGGGGTTCGAAGAACCGCCTACATACTGTACAATTGAGACAACAATAAGACCGCAATTACTATCAGTTTGCCCAACACATGTGCGAAATGTATCTAGCCCATACAATGGAAGAAAAGCATGATCACTTGAAAATTTTATTTTTTTACAGCAATGGCCTTTCATAAAAAAAATGTGAACTCTCCCAGAAAATAAATTTGAATCAGAAAACGTAAATTTGGATTCCCGTCCAATTTATACAGTTTTAACAATGTACGACTCGTAGCCCAGTTGGTTTAGCGACTGACTGTTGCTCGGCGGTTCCGGGTTCGATTCCCAGCGCTGGCTCTCAAAAATTTCGATCCCGGGATACTGGCCGTGCCCCTCGCATAGTGCCAAAGTACCACGAGGGGCACGTAAAGCCTGTAGTGCGGGATTAACTTCAGTTGATTGGAATTTAAAAAAAAAAACAATCAAAACAATTATTTAAAAACTAAATTAGAAATGGTGATGTTTATTTCGTGTGAGTCTTGTCCTTTACACGTATTAATAACTGCTATTATTTCAACAAATGAGAAACAGAAAACTTGTATTGCAATATTCGTGATGCAATCATACTGAATGCATTATCACATTGTTAATTGCAATGTGTCAAGTATAAATTATGTAATTACAAGGCACGCTTATTTCACAACTTACTTGAACAAAGATAAGCCACCGATCAACTTTTTCGAGCTCCTCAGCTGTTAGGATAGATAATGTTGGACAAGATATTCTAGAGATGGCGAGACTTCATTAAGTAACGACAAAACCTCACCGAGTGAGAGAACCAAAAATAATGCAATTTTTACTTCCTGTGTGGCTGACATCTCACGTTACGGTTACGATATAGCGTACAGTAGATTGCATCACAAACATTGCATCAGATTTTCCAAACATACGTTTCCCGGACTGATAGGAGTGACCCTGCCCAGCCAACCCTCTTATGAACCCTGTGCGCCTGTCCCTATTGCCCCTTTCAAAATATCTATCTGGTCAGCTGAAAATCTGACTAATCCGGGCTCCACGTTCATAATGGAGCGGGTGAACGGTGTATACACCCTGCTGCAAAATCAAAAGACGGAAGAAAAAAGTGAGCCAAAGCGAAATGTCTCGCTCCATTAGGCACGGCCAATAGCGTGAATATAAACTAGCACGGCCCCCCGGACTAAAGTTTTAAAAAGTTGTGCTGGATCCCGGCCAACACCAGGACAACCACAATAGATCAGAGGAAAATGTGAAAGCGCCGGCAAGTGGGGGCGCTGCGTGGGCCGCAAGGATTGAGTTGCGTCGGTTTTATTAGGGTCGGCTGTGCTGCAGCGGCACAGTCGCCCGCAGATGACTCGAGCTCTGAGAACCAGATGCACAACTTTTCGGAGGGATGTCTGGTTGGGAGAAATCCGAAACCAGTCTGGTGACTAGTTTAACGATACATCAGGTACGACCTCCAGGACCAGGTTCGCAGCATTGCAATCATCCGCATTGGACCCGGACCGGGATTCGAACCCAGATTTAAATACACTCACTTTATGGCCACGATTGATTTTTTTTCTTGAAAAAGAATTTAAAAGGTCTCCACGGTGTGCATATGTTATGTGCATCGTGTCGTGTTATATATTGTGCATAAACTATTGATTATTTTTTGTCTTTAAAAAGAATAAAAAATTCCAACAAGAGTGGGTCGACCGCACAACACGCCATTTCGGCCGCACCACCAATTTATGATAGATGCCTTTTTACCTATTAGGTAACCACAAGTAAAGCTGACAAACAGAACTCAACAACAGTGTTTTCGCAGGTGTGTCCCACCGGTTCGAACTAGCAACCAACCCTCAGGAACAGGGCAGGCGCGCCTACTACAGTACCGAGCCGTGCAACAGCTTACCAACAATCATTTATCCCACAGATCGGACGATATATACAGTATTACTCGTGCAAAATCAGACCGTACTACGAACAAACAACGCGAAGAGCGGTTTCACACACCAGAACCAGCGCGCATAATACCTGTAAACCAACGCCTAACGTTATCTTTTCACCCCCACAATTTAAAAATGTTTTTCAAACTGCCAATCGTCGAGAAAATAACAGATAAGCAACTGTGAATAACGGTTAACCCCGTTTTTTTTTTAGCGATAATAGTTTCGCATTAATTGCTATGCATGCGTGTTGCAATCTCGTAAATAGACTGCGGCGGCACGCACAAAATCTATTTACGATTTATTTTTATGTGTAGCCACTTTTGACTCTTGCTTTACCGAAACCTAAATGGAATAATGTATTGGCAGCGCGCTTCACAGCTTGTGGTTTCCTTCTGGTGGCCTTCCGAGTGAAATAAACGCTTAGTGAGGCGCACTCCAAGTGGCGACAATTTGAATCACACGTCGCAGAGTTTTTAGTCCAGGTCAACGTTAGCCAACTCCTGCTAAGTAAACAATGCTGAGTAATTCAAGCTATGAAATTTGCGTAATTGGAAAATGCGACATTTATGTTATGGAAATGGGTTTTACAAGAATATGTTCGTCGTCCAATATCACACAAAAAGATCAGTCGCCACAACATCAGAGTACGAAAATATTCTGACAGAAATTCCATTAGATTTAACGCGATAGTTTTAACAGTTCAATGCTCGCTTGATATTGGTGTGGTTCGGCTTGGGAGTAAGCCGCCGAATTTAGAAACGCGAAGTGGGTTAGAGCACCCAGTTCTACAGTTAGGCATATCACAAGGCAAATGCCCATTTCACCATCAATGCACCCATTTGCCAGTTGTAACACCGCTGAAAGCCATACCAAGTACACTGTAGGCGTGGCCGAAATTTTGCATGAACTAAAAAAAACACAACATTATCACCGGTAAAAAAATATACGGTATATCTGCAACAATGGTTTCGACAAAATGAGTCACACGAACTCTGTCCCAACGCAATTCCCTCTAAAAAAAATTATTTTTTTCAGATCAACGAAACAGCATGACCTCCAGTTGCAAGTGAACTTTGGAGTGGCGACACATGTAATTAAGCACAAAATTGGCGTACCACATTAAAAAAAATTATTTGTAAATAAATAGTGATCACAATAAATTTTCTGATTACAATATTATCATTATTTCTACCAGGCAAACATCTCAACTAAAACAGCGCATAAAAAAAAATGCGCATAAATTGCAGATTTTAAATGATAACACGCCGGTCATGAAAACAATTTTTCAAGGATTTTGAAATAAGTGATTAAAACTAGAAACAAAAATCAGACTAATATTAGCCCGAGGAAAAAAACAGATTCACTCTAATTCAGCTATCACGCAGATTCCCACAGAACAACCAGCATGCACAAATGTTTCGTCGCAGAAAAATGCTAAGTAGAGATTTGGGTCAAACTGGAGAAACATTTCCATAAACTTTCCAACATCCGCAACAAATTCTGTATGTCCAGTCACCCTTCTGAGTCATTCTTCAATTAACGGCAATGTTATCACAAATAGCAATCGCAATATACAAATAATCTGAATATACATTTGTGCTATGAAACGCTTCCATCGTAAATGCCAACAACTACAACGATCTACTTTCGGCGCCATTTTGTTTTTGAATATTGATGAAAAAAAAATTCAAAAACCAAATGTGCCTATTTAGTTATGTGTAAAAAATCAAATCAATCCGAGCATGTGTGCTACTTTTATAAACACGAAACAAGCCCCCCTGCTCATTTTTGGACCACCTAGCTCTGGCGTTTAGCTGACCCCTCTGCGCTGGCCACGACCACATGTGTTGCTGCCAACAGTTGAAAATAGTCAATACGAAAACATTCGATGGATTTTATCCGAGCTTTGAATGCTAGTTTCAATATTTTTGCGTTATGCGCAATATCCGTTTTTGAAAATGATATATTTTATTCATTTGTGAATAATTGTGGCCACATTTAATGAATACAAACTACTCAGTTTTACACATAAATCAATTCAAAAACCAAAAAACCTCTGTATATGGCTGTCATTCGGCCTGTCCCGAATTCATCATTTAGATAAATCAATTGTTTAAAACTTTTGAGTTTAAGTTTAATTGCGTTTCACGCAGATTCCCCTCCTACCCATCTATCTGATATAATTTCTCAAGAACTTAAGAAATTAGTGCACTTAATCTATTTTACATAAAAACTATGAAACAAAAACTTCCTAACTTTTGCATTATGCAAAATTTTACTTTCGATTTTTCATTTCTATGCAATTTCGGTTCATTACATAAACACTCACTGGTTAGGTTTGCACAGCTAAATATTAGATTTAATGCACGGTTCTTACTAATTGAAAAAGCTCCTGCCGCATAAAATTACATTCGTAATCTACTTCTCGCAAAAATTATAGTTTGAAGGCATGCTTCAAAATTCGTGCGCTTCCCGCAATTTTGCTATACATTTTCAAAAAATATTGAACACTTAACGCGCATCAATTTAGTAATTTTTACAAGATAAAAATTTGGATTTAAAGAATAATAAAATTTGCGCCTCGAAGGTTCGACTTAGTCAAACATTTTTAAAGGATGGCTCGTTCTGGCCGGGGCACTTTAGATTTTTACCCCCCCCCCCTGCTCTATTTTCACAAATACTCTGTACAACCCCTGACCTCCTCAGCCTTGCATTCGCGAACAGCTCAGCACGAACCGCGACATCAATCTATTTGATACTTTTCTTGAAAAAAGGAAACTGATGTCTGAAAAAGATTAGAAAGCCTTGAGCAAAGATTTCGTCAAAATAGGTTTGAAAAACTTCTGCCAAGCGATATTTCTACAATTACGAGGTTACATCACAATGTTTTGCCGGCTTCGGAAAACTGGCGTGATTGAAAAACTGGGTTGACGTTCAGAGTAATTTAAATTGAGAGAAACGCAACTGATATGCAAGGATGGCGAATCAGGTGCAAACCTGTTATTAGTTTTGGCTGGTCTGCACTGTGGCGCAACCCCCCTGCAAACACATGGCATGCTGTCCGGGGCATGTTGCTGCCAAATATAAACAAATGGTGGTTTAGCTCATGCTATTCGCGAGCATAATTAGCAGCAGGGATCCAGGGATGGGCGACCGCCGTTTCACGAAGAAAGACCGCAACCCGAAAAACCAACATTCGAAATTCCGGCATTCCAAAATTGCGCACAAATCGCATATCGCATTCCAACATATCGAATCCCGGATTAGGCGCCACCTTTTCCAAAATTTTGATGAAGGTTCACAGGTGAATGTTTACGTGTGACCTAAGACTGAAACAAATTGCGACACTCCATTTCTAAAAAATTGCAAAAGATTCAAAATTTCGAATGAAACATAATTTTAAACAGGTGCCAAGCGACAAAACCTGTGGCCCTTATTTCTGTGACGCTTGTCAGACATGGCTATTAATAAAAGGAGTCTGTTCCATTTCTCAAGCAGTCTGCTCCTATGTCACATGATAAAAAAAAGTCTTTGGTTAGGCAGCTTGACCAGCTCCTTTCCATTTTAACAGAAAGTAAAAAGAATTTAGTCAGACGTTGCTCGCAACAAGAAATTGCGAGTGACTCGCGAAAAGTCGCTGCCGACGGCGATGTTTTAGAAAAAATGTAAATGAACAGCGAATCGTGCAGCCAAGAAAGGGTTTCTTGTTATGCTCCAACCTGTTCAATTTATACCACTTTCACGTCCAGACCAACGCTACCAGCCCATCCCAATTGTGATGAATTGCCAACACGTACTCTCGAAATGGAAAATACGTGTAACTTTTAAACCGTCGTTCTAATGATTTGTTATCCCAACAACACATTTAAATAACATCAGCTACGTGTCTACAGAGAGTTCACTGCATACTTAAATTACAATTACAATATGTACCCACAAGCAACTCTAGATGTGGCCTATGGCGCGGGTAAAGAGGTGGCTTCAGAGATTTTCTGCTTTTAATCCTGCAGGCTAAGACCTTAAAAACTCATTATCAAAAACTTAATATCTAGCGTCAGTCAAAAAAAAATATTCTCAGATTTGGGGTAGGTACATTATGCTGAACTTCGAATTTTTTTTTAGTTCATTTATCAAATAATTTAATGTTCTAATCTTAACGAAAATGTCTAAATGTTATGTGGATAATTCAGAAAAAGGTAATTCTTAAAAATATTATTTATTTGAAATCCAAAATGACAGTATTTTTAAATAGAAAATTAATTTTACCGTCACTTCTCTAAAATTTAAAGATTTTCTACCCAGTTTAAACTCAGGTCTGAGGAAGTTACACAAGTGCATCGTAAATATCAAAGTGCAAGTCATTCCTGAGAACAAACGCATTGTTCGACTACGTTATCAAACAAAGCAATAATGTAACTCTTCCACAGAAAACTGCAAGCAGAACAATTATAAAAGTATCACTACATTATATTGATTAAATTTGACATCTTCAGGCTATTATAGCATAATCTGAGCAACAAAATAATAAATATGCTGTCATGACCAGCAATACAGAACATCAAACTTTCCTTCCCCTTAAGAAGGGAAATGAAAATTCAAGATGCCAAAATTCCCATTCTCTTTTATTTCCCCTCTGCATTAAACCATAGTTTTAAAAAAACACTGACTAAATTTCATGGCATAAAAAACATCTAAAAAACTAAAATTTAATTTACGTAGTTTTCACAGTTTGTTCCGTATTCTTTCCCTTTATGAAATTTTCATTCATCATTCCCCTATGGGTACAGACTTACTCAAGCCTACATTCCAGCATGGAGGAGGGGAGGACTGAGTAGTGCCATCCCCACAAGATTCACAAATTGCAAAACACAAGCCTCCAAACAATTCCAATCGTGGCGACCGACAACGAATTCAATCGAATCTAAAAGCATTGTCTTTGCGATGTGAAGTGACAGATCTGGCTCGCACTTTTAAACGCACAGCACAAGCACCACGACAAATCTAATCAAGGTTCGATTTCTAAATCTAGTTATGTCCTGGCTGAAACACGCAGATTTGCGCGGTGCTGTACATGTACACCACAGCTCGGATTAATCTAGTTACAAGCGGTCGGTCGTGGTATAGCAACAAAGTGGAGGTTTTTTTCGGCAAGTGCCAACCACTCGACCCTCCTTCCAGTCGAACGGCTCAGGGCTACTGCCTTCAGCTCCTCCTCCCCCCTCAAAATAGTTTAGCATAGCCCCATCCGAAACTATCCTCCAACCATGATAAGACTTTTGTGTCACTCCCCCTAGTGTCCCCATTTACACTAGAGGTCATTTCGAGAATTACTTCATGGGAATGCCATTTTGTTTGGGCATAACGTCCGCATGAGGAAAGATTTGCACTAGATTTTAAACTCACGTGTGTGTGTGACCAAATGACCCCTTATTAAAATAGGCTTTTGTGACCTCATGACATGTGGCGATTTTAAACTGTCGTTCCTGTTTGACTTTGAAACAAAATTGGCATTTCCATAGCGTCTGAAACGTGAGAATCTCAAGAAACCAATATTTATTCCAATATTTATCGAATTTCAGGCATGAATTGCACTTTTTGGATGTCCCCATTTCCGATTTTGCAATATGTTTGGCATGGGCGGGAGAGAGGATGGTGTAGATGATAAGTGAGGGTTCTGCACTTTCACGCATGCATTTTTAGGGAAAAAACACCAAGGTTGGAGTCGCGGATTTGGCCTTTCGTGAAGTTAACAGCCCTCTCGATTTATTTGCGTCTCACAACGATGACATATTGAAAGCAAAAAAGTGCGCAGCCCCATGCAAACATAGCAAGTGAAATTGAGCAGATTGTACACACAGTTTTGAAATCCTATTAATCAAGCACGCCACGATCACCTATAAAACATGTCCAGCTCAGTAACGTTTAGTCAATACTTTGTCTCCAAGCCTGAAATACGGTTTGAAATTAGCAAGCATTTCTTCAATTTAACGAATATTTGCTGCATATGGCGTCGCCACATGGAAATAGTGCGACGATACGGCGCACAGGCCGCCTCAAAACATGAACCGGCGACACCGACATTTCGAAGCTCTTCGACACTGATGGCGTTTTTCATTCGAAAGATCAACCACGGGAATAGAGGTACTGTGGCAACTGAAATACACACGCCCTCCAATGTCGAATGTCTTTCAAATAAATAAAAAATGACCATCCGACGACGGCCGGGGGTCCATGCATACCTGCATACATCGACAAACTCGATTTGGTCGAATTTCTTGCTCTTCTTTTCGCTAATCCAGTAGCCGATGCGATAGGCGATGTCCTTGCACGGTGCACTCATTTTGATTGGAAAGATGTCGCGAACTCTGAGAATATATAACGCGACTGGCAAAACTGTCCAGGAGTCGGTCGCGCCACCAATCACCTCAGTCGAAATTTCATCTCTGTCGATCTCCGCTTTCGCCTGCTTTTGATGGCCGACGCATTTCCTATCCACAACGTTCGCACTTGTTACAAATATCTGAATAGAAGCTGAACGCGTTAGACTTCGGTCAAATTCTAGAGTACTTAATTGAGGTGGGTTGGGTCAATGTAGCGACATACATTTGTCTATCCAGATGACATTATTCTGTGTGAACGAACAATTTGATAGTAAACAAGCCCGCACGCTATCGTAGGCCACTACTATCGATATAACAATCAAACTTCAAGACTTTCCTATATTATTCCGCTAGTGTCAGGACCACTTTAACATTTCGATTCAGCCTTGGTTCATTGTTGCAATGATAAAGTGATACAACCGGAGAAAAAGTTGTTTATTAATCAATAGATGATTTAGATGAACTTGCAGTTTTTCAGATGGTGAGGTATCGAAGCGTGCTTTCATTGTATCTCGCGAGAGGGCGACACCAACCGAGAGCGCCACGAGGGGCGTTCAATAAAAACAAATTCAAAATGTCAATTTCATTGAACAAAACTTGCATAAGATCAAATAATTGTGATCTCCTAATATAAATTTTCAGAGCACCAATTACACAGTTTTCCACTTCAATGCACAAAAATATATCGCTCTTCAAAGGCAACTCTATATTTAATTAACAGATACAGATATTGATAATACTGTAATGTAAATCAAAATTACTCAGATTTGGAGTAGAATATACCCAGATTTGTGATGAAAGATAGGAGACGTAGCAACATCTAGTGTAATGTAAAGATTTAAAAAATGTAATACATGTAACAATAACTATTTTTAAACGAACATGTACATGAAATATCACCATTTACATTCTACCAATGATCACGGACAACTTGGGATGCAAGAAAATGATTTATTATTGATTGTAAAAGGAGAAAAGTATGTGACAGAAGATGAACCACGTAGACAGAGCAAATTAACAAACGAATGCAAGCCAACAGATATCTCCATCGACTATTCCTTGAACTTCCATTCTTGTCGGCACATCGGACACTGTTGGTGAACCTGCTGGGAATTGAGCCACTTCATGATACAGTGAATGTGGAAACAATGAGAACATTGACCCCATACTGCAATTAAAAGAGTGAATGAACACAAAAAAGCATTATTAGAATCCCAAAACTTCAATTGAGATGAAAACAAATCCAGAATAAATGACATTTTGGAAGATCGGGGGAATAACTATGGGATAATACTGTGGTTCGGCGGCCCCGGCTTCGATTCCCGGCGCGGGCTCTCGAAAATATCGTGCCCCTCGCATAGTGCCTAAGCACCATGAGGGGTACAGAACGCCCGTAGTGTGGTTGACTACAGTTGCTTGGTAACAAAAAATAATAATTTCATCTCGCTCACATGTTTTATTGTGTCCGCCACAGTAGTTTCCTTTTTCAAAATGCATGTGTAGTAATAGTGTAGAATGATTGTGATTCAAAAACACTGAAGAAAATTTAGTCGCATGAAGGTGAATGTTTTGTTTATGAATCGGTTAAAAGAGTGTATCATAACAACTTTTCCTTTTCTGACATGAGTGTTGTACTCAGTCTCACTGGTCGCCAGATCTCTTTTTAAGGAGATTGAGAAAGCTGTTGGCAGGTACAGGGTATTATTCCTCATTCGAAATTTGCGGAGCGCAGAGTCACTAGGTTGCCAAGCACTCCAAAATCTGTGAGTGGCGTGGAACCACCATCCCCTAGGAGGAAAGACTCAGCACCTCCACCTCGGTGTGTCCGATTCTAATAACAGCTTGATCAGATTTAGTGTTGCGCACATGACTCCACACTCCACAAAGGTCGTGGTGGCACGGGGGTCTATGTTTCGCACTCACCCAATGGACAATCGTCCCCGGGAATCTTGCAGTCGTTGCAACAGCTGTCAAAAGGCATTCGACAAATTCCGCAACTGTCGTCGTTTGCCACCCACTTCCATGTCGCCACGCCCAGCCAACCTAAAGCGAGATCGTCAATTACAAACAATTCATAAAAATTCATTCTGATTAATGCGTTTGTCTACCTTTTATTCGAACTTTCATCTTGTGAGTTGGACACACGCCATACGTCGTAACCACACCAACAAAGCATTTATGAATGAAATTGAAGAAGCAGACGACATACACACGAGTCAAAATATCCAAATCGACATGTTGTGCGTCTAATAATTATCCAAATGCTATTAATGGTGATCAGAATATATGAGACAATCTTAAGGCGCGGATTACGTTGATCCGGATCTGTATGTATGCTGTGAACGGTCATTGAAGCGGAATTTGCGACTTTAGCGACATCTGCCGATCAAAAACAAAACTAGTGCCATTCCGTTTTTATGGTTACGATAAACGAAATTGGCGCGAATAATTTAAATTAATGATAGGTGTAAATATTTTATGATTTCAACTCTTTACTTAACAAACTACTTAAATTCCAAAGCTGAAAATTAAATTTCAATTTATGCATCTTTAAATGTCCGCTAGAATAGCTGTGGTTTTATTTAGCAATTTTGTGTTAGCAAATTTTGTTGTAAAGAGTGTAGCGTTCTGTAGTACAGTAGAACACATTCGATTTAAGCCGGCTTAAATCGTTCTAAAGAAAAGATTTTTAAAATAATATTTCTACCTTTTTCATTTATTCTTTATTGACCGGCATACATTACGGCAGTTACTGATTATTTGTTTTTTCGGAACTGTTTTGAAGGTGATACCTGTAGATTATCTCATGTTGAATGCAAGGGCAACATGACTATATAATTTATCTTATCACGACAGAAACGCTGAACAGCGCTTGACAAGGCTGTTCATAATCTTTTTAGTTCGCAGAAAAGGTAAGGTAAAATTGAAATCAGTCGAATTAATAAGCCTTCAAGCAAATACAAACAATATTGATGCCAGATTAGATAGGCAACTACTACTGCTCACAAATTGTCTGAGGGCCAAAGGTAAATTTTGCTCGAGGAGGACGTGGCTTGTGATTTTTGTTCCTGCCATTGCTAAAATTTGAAGTGATTTGAGGAAATAATTTATTTTTTTCTCAAAAAAGAAAAAGTGCTATGGAGTACTTCAACAATAATTCGTCTGGAATGGATGACAGCAGCTTAACTGAGACATCGAGCTATTCGGGAATTCTGCAACCCAATTTTTTGAGTAAGTTTATAAGAAAATGTAAGATTTGAGTGATTTTTGAGTAAATTATTACAATATGAAATAACCGTGCGTTACTGCAGTTACAAATTGATACCTGCTGATAAAATTGTTGAAAACAGTGTTTTTAAGATTAAACTCGTCCCAGATGAATCATGCCTTGGTGCTCATTGCTCATATCTAAAATTTATTATCACCAGTTTAAAAAAAACCTCTTATTTATAAATATATTCCAATATAACTCAATAGGATACAGAGTTCATCGCTAATTTTGGGTTCAAATATGCTCATATGTGGTTCGTAAATGACCAAAACAATAAAACAAAATAATTGCTGATTACGATGAAACGCAGGATTATTCGTATTTTGTCGTAGGCTTTTCAAGAAAATTTCTAATGTTTGATGTTGAAATACGGGAAATTGAAATATTGCCGTTTCATCGACAGAAATTGAGCAGCGATTCGCCGACGTTTACAATGTTCTGCCAATGGTTGTCGCGATGGAGGCGCTCTCTGCCGACTGGCTTTGCACCAATTGTCACCAGCTATTGGTTCGTGCCTATCGCACTTGCTGCGGACACCGGTTCTGTGGTCGCTGTGTGGACAGCCTCGTCATTCGATCCAAGCGGGACTGTCCGCTGGATCAGGAGGCCATCTATCGACATCCGGTAAGAAACTGAGACCCCAGCCGAAACGGAAGTCTAACGGAAATGAAATAGATTAATCGACCATCTGAATTTTTTCCCGACATTTGTTTCTACAGAATCCTATTTTACTTGAGGGAGGGTTGAGCCCTAGAAAGGTAGTAAGCCTCCTCAACAAAAATTTCACTATTTAAAAAAATTGTATTATTTTCAGATTGTCCGTCAGCTGGAGGAGAAAAAGATCGAGTTGCGCGTTCATTGCATCCGTGTTATGTGTCCATACGGCTGCAATAACGAATGCTTCGTCATTGATCTTCTGGTAATTTGACTTGTTACTCGTAAAATTGTATTACCGAGTACTGTAGTTTGTATTTACATTCAGTTTAATTGAAAACGTTCGCCATGCAAAACGCAAGATGGGCAGCATATTGATGATGGGCAAATTGGATGTCACTCGTGCATGTGCTTGGGGGCTATTATTTTTTATTTTGCTATTTCCTTGTTCTGCAATTGCCGAGGTCACCCCTGCCAAATGTCAACTTTCACATCGGTTAACTTTTGCACACCGGTCAACTTGCTAATCCGGTTAAAGTGGCTTTGCCGACACCCGCTACAGATGCGCAATGAACTTATTTTAAATCTTGAAATCTTGAAGAAACCTAACAAAAGTTAAACCATACCTGAGTTGACAGGTGGGTGTTTCGTGACCTCGACCCCAAGATTTAAAAAACAAGGATATGGCAAAATTTAAAAATAAAACCTACCTGAAACTACACATGAACGCGTGCCATCCAATTTGTCGATCATCAATTTGCTGCCCATCCATGAGTTTTGCATGGGGAACGTTTTCAATTAAACAGTAATCGCCATTTCTGTATTTTTTATATTATCTTGACTTGACGTCATGTTACTTTGTTCACAGACTCACAAGTTAGAATGCAGCGCACAATCTATGGTAAGATCAATATAATTGCAAATATCTGCAAACATACGCAAACGTACAGGCGGGTGGTGAGAGATCCTATCGGCAGTACAGTATTAGTTTTCTAGGTTTAGAGAACGAACATGTCATTAGAAGGCTACATGATAACCTCTGTAACTGCTGTCCTTGTGAAATGATTTAAAAAAAAGATTTTTGCAATTTAGGACAATATAAATGACCACAGAGACAACAACGATGAAGGCTACGTCAGAGTTTTGGGCATCTTCGAAGAAAAATTGGACGCTATGCACTACGGCATTCAGAGTGCCACTAAACTAATGGTTGAGCTGAAAGGTAGAATTGTATATAAAAATCTATACAAATAATTAAGTTTGGATAATTTTGAGAATCAATAATAAAATAATATATTGGTAAAATCTAATATGTCATCCTTGTTTAAATATTTCAGGTATGTTCGCTAATTTAGCGAAACAAACGGCGCCCCCCGTCAACCTCAAATATGTTTCGTCCACTGTTGCTGGCAACACCGTGACCTCCACAGTCGCCACCTACACCATGCCGCAGCGGACCAGATCGGTCGAACCCCGGCCATCCGGCCAAACGATCGCCTCCGTCATTTCAGTTTCCAGCGGAAGATCCAACTCGGTAGCAGGATCGACGCGCCAACCGA
This sequence comes from Mycogona germanica, assembly GCA_034698785.1. Taxonomy (NCBI): domain Eukaryota; kingdom Metazoa; phylum Arthropoda; class Diplopoda; order Chordeumatida; family Chordeumatidae; genus Mycogona; species Mycogona germanica. The sequence goes on along the minus strand of JAQGBY010001520.1, from coordinate 5,158 downwards.
GAACAGAGCACATGAGCCGACCCCCATCCCGAATGCCATCGGGTACCACCACCACCACCAGCAGCAGCAGCAACAGACCTCTCCGAGAGGTCGCCACCAGAACCAAGCCTTCCCGAGAGAGCTCCACCAGCACAGTGGGCAATACGCAGCCGACCAAGCAGATAACCCGCGGCGCCACCACCATCCAAACAACCAAACAGAAGCAACAGCAGATCGGCACCCGCAGCTTGACGACCGTACACGAGTCACCAAAGAAAATCACTTCATTTGTCGGAATCGCCAGACAGTCGTCAGCGCAGGATAAGCCGCCAGCGGCGCGCCAAGCGGCCGCAGTAAGAAGCAAGATCGCATCGAAAGCGCCCACCGCAGTAAACATCGATAGAAAACATCAGAAACCGCCATTGCTGACGCCATCGGTTGCAGTCGATCCCAAGCCAAGAAGAAATCCTCAGTCATCAGAGGTGCTAAAACGTGGAGCTAACCGCGATGATCCCAAGAAAGCAGCCCACCAAAAGAGCAGTGGCGGAAATATCATCGAAAAAGACCGACGCAGCAAGGTGACCACAAGCACCAAAAAAGGCGTCACTGTCAAAGAACGCATCACAACGAAATCTTTTCATCAGAGTCGCAAAACTGATGTTGAAGAGCCCGATGGCACAATCGAGCTTCTTTCCCAAGTTCGAGACATCATCGAAGAAGCCATTGAGCTGGAAAAAGTAGTTCCAGCATCCCAATATAACGTCACCGCCGAATCGGAAAGCGACATTGCCGCCCTTTTGCAGCGTGACGTGACAGACGATGTCACCGAACAGGAAGAGGAAGTTGCATCAGACACCACGGATCCGGAAAACGACACTGCTGTTATTTTTCAATATGACGTTACTGCTGCTGAAGATGCTACCGAGCAGGAAAACGAAGCATTACCCAGTGATACCACTGTTGACGATGCAGCGTCAGAACAAGTAACTCTGGTGTCTTTCAAGACCATCGCTGAGGATGCTGACGAGGAGGAGGAAAACGAGATGCTTTCTGAGTCCCAATATGACGACACCACGGAACCGGAAAACGACATTGCGGTGACTTTTCAATATGACGTCACTGTTGAGGATGTTACTGACCCGGAAGAAGTCTCCCTTCCACCCGGTGGCATCACTGACAATCACGCAGAGTTGGAACAAGTAACTCTCGTGTCCTTCAAGACCATCAGTGAGAACACCAAAGAGGAAACCGAAGTACTTCCAGTGTCCCAATATGACATCTCCACAGAACAGGAAAGTGATTCTCCTGTGAGTTCCCAATATGACGCCACTGCTGAGGATGTTAGCGAACAAGAAGAGGAAGTCTCCCTGCCACCCTTTGACATCACCGCCTATGATGCACACTGGGACCAGCAAGAAAGTCATTTAACGTGCACAGTCTTAGAGGACTCCGAAGAAGAGGAAAACGAAGTACTTCCGGTTTGCCATAGCGACGACACTCGTATGAGCGAGGAGGAGTTATTCGGACATTTGAAAACAGAACATCTGCACAGCAATGACACTTTGGACCAATCTGAAATGGATCCAGAGGTTTACCAAACTGAAAATGCTGAAGATCAATCGGACACTGTCGACATTGATCAAGCTTCCGGCAGTTATTCCCCAGAAGATACAATTATGGAACCCCAATATCGAGTGTCTGACGTTACGTTGGACGATTCGGAGGAGGAACTAAAAAGAAGTGACAGTGATTGATTTTCTCCTGTTCGTCCTGTCACATTCGGATACTCTGAAGCAGTACGCGAGAACCAAAATCACTTAGAATTCCAAAATCAAATCACCTCCATATTACCAGAATATCAGATACATCATGTATTAATTACCTTTTCTCAAACACTGTACTTCCGTACATGATTATTTTACCAGTAATATACCAGTATTATTGTCTGTGAATTTTTTATGCTGCTTTTATACTGGTAACATAATCGCAAAAAAAACTTTAAAATGCCGCTAAACGGAACTGCTAAACGAGCGTGATCATAAATTTAAAACATAGTATCCATATTGATGAAGTTGATTAAACAATCCGACAATTAAATTTTTCGCTTGATGTTTTACTTTGTATCATATTTATCAGATTAAAAATATGTCTAATATATAATAACAAACACTATGCATGTTTTTCTCATTTGTTCCTTGTTAAGGAATCTACTTCACCATTTTCCCGGCAATGCCCTTCCATAAATATTCGAATCGGTCTTATCCAGTTATTAAGTAAGGAGTTAATCATCATAAGAGCTGGATAACATTTCTCATGCTGCCCCTTGCTATAGCTGATGAAGCAGCCATTAATATCACCGGCGGAGGAGGTAACCAACCTTCGCTAGCAGTGATTGCCAACTTCTCTGTTGGCAGGGGTAGCACCAAAGTGGGCAATGCCAGGATGTGCAAGTGGTGAAAATGTTTTGTTCCACGCTTTGACATGACCAAGATATAATTAAGAATAAGAACAGAACGCAAAGTAAATAATCATGCCTAGTATATTGCAATTTTTTGTGATGCACTTGAAAAATGAAATGATAATTGATTTATGATGCTATTTAATGCACTTGCGTTGTTGCACAATATAAAATATATGGACGTTTAAATTTATTTTTTAAAATTCAAAAATAGTAGATATGGAACCAATATTAGAAATAAGAAATATATAAGAATAACTTAGTTTATTGACCATCTTGTTGCCGATTTTTGATTGCAGTCAAGCATATTAAGTCTCTTATATTTTTGATATTTTTAAAGCTTATGTTATCGCATCACTCGTCCTGTCTTTCGATATGGCTAAACTGGAACATATTGATTTGTCCTTGAACAGGCGATTTGGAAAATGACGTGAACGTGTCAGTTCCGCCATCTAGCGGTTGATCAATGCAACTTGGTACCCTGAGTAGCACCCGGAGTGAACCCGGAATGAATGGGTCGACGTAGTGAAGGTGGATACCCATCGTAGGGTGGACCCGGCTTTACGCTTATGCGTAGGCCTAGCTAGTTCTGTGACGCCGTAGCGGCATTTTGTTACTCGTAGTCGCACCTAAATACGATTTCCATTCGTCAAGTCTTTTGTAATGAACAATGTCTAAAAAAGTGAATGTTTTCGTATACCCCTCTTCCCAATGTAAACGAATTTTTGTAAAATGTCTATGTCAAGCGTACAAAATTTAATTAAAATGCGAATTTATTGCTTCTTACAATGCACGAATAACACTAAAAAATAGTTATACCGATATACCATCCGGGACATTCGTGAAATTTTACCTTACTTGTGACATGACATGATAATTTAATTGTACAAGTCGAAGTGACCGAAAAGAGAAAATGTAATTGCAATTTCAATTAAAATATGCATTTTTACATATTACGCACTACAGGAATTTTTGCACCCCTCTTGGTGCTTAGGTACTATGCGAAGGGCATATTTTGACCAGTACCCCGGGATCGAAATTATCGAGAGCCCGCTCAAGGAATCGAACCCGGGACCGCCGAGCCAGTCAGACGCAATACCGACTGAAATTTAAAATCAATTAAAAATTCCTATTGTTCAATATTTTATATGGATTGCGAGTTCAATAATCAAGTGAAAAGTAAATGTCGAATCGAAATTTCGAAAACCACGATATTTCTAACGTTGCTGAAACGCAATTTCCAAACAGAAACTCGAAGTGGTAGAGCTGCTAAGAACTGAGCACGCGAAAGCGAGAACAAAAGTACGCGAAAGAGGTGATGAATTCCGTCGGCACTTGGCAACTCAAAACACGGCATACACTTTGGGCGTGACGCGCGTACTTTCTACCTTCAATTCAGATCCAAAACTTTAAGGCTGGACGCCGAATGAAAAACACGGTTATTTCGAATTTTTATAATGACAACTGACACTGTTTCAAAATGAAGTTAAGTGAATTTAGTCGCCTTCAAAGTTAAAAGCAGAAAATCGTCTCTTAAACTATGATCGACACAATGAAATTCGAAATTAAAAAATCAAATCGAATTTTCTCTTGCGAGATCAGAAAATCAGACAATATCGTAAATCAAACGAGATCAAGATCAGTAGAGGTCAATAAAAAACAGCCAACATTTAAAAATTTTAATTGCTACTCAATGGATTCATGCGCTTGCCAGCGCAAGTGGATCGTGAGCGCGCTCCTTCAATGATTTTTCCAATAATTTTATTACGCCGTTTGACGATGCCAGATCCCGGATCGACTCGCGCGGCCTTTGCGAAAGAAGCAACGAGCAGCAGGAGTAGCAGCTTTTTCGAAATGAGTCGGCGGCGATGGTCAAAGAGCGAATGGCACACTTCGGCGCCATGCCAGATCGCGCGCCACACGGTCGACCACCGCGCCGCCACGCGACCGAACGCGGAACCTCGCCACTGCGCGTCGAGCCCTTGCCCGGGCGGTCGACCAATCACCTTGCGCGGTGTTGGGACGTGGCTATTTCGAGCGAGGGTAGTAGGGCTGCTTTTCACCGGTCTTGTCAATTTCAGCGAAACGTCGTCGATATCGACTAGCGCCAACTCACGGGAGATGGTGTTAATGAAAACGCAATTTTTATCGATCACATGCATTACCAAAGCCGCAAATCACAAATAAAAATCAGAATATTATTTAGAACAAAAAGTACAAGTGAATTATTTAAAACTCCATTTTAAAAACCAGTGTTCAGTATATTTGGACAGATGTGTCCGAGCTTAATGAAATATTCGTCCACACAGCTTAGTTTTTTTTCTGGCGCATTTGTTTGCGTTTAACGATAAAGGCAAGTGTGTAACTAATTGATAGTCAATCAATGAATGTATATGTACATATGTATGTACTCATATTGGCGTTGCCAAATTTCTGAACAAAATAAAATTATATTAATGAATTTCAATTTTTATGTGTTCATCGATATAACGTAGGGAAGTCTCGGTGGCATTGGTTAGTGTGTCGAACTGTTATTCCCGTGATCGCAGGATCGATTCCCGACCGAGACCTCTGGAATTTTCCGGCGAGAGAAATTCCTTCGCACGCCCTCCTTCGGAATGGAAGTAAAGCCGTGGGACCCGTGCCCTGTACGATTTCAGGTACACGTTAAAGATCCCTACCTAGGTAGCTTATACTAAGCCTGGGCTAGGCAAAATTACC
>JAQGBY010001519.1:0-28770 GCA_034698785.1 Mycogona germanica | reverse complement strand
CCCCCATCTGTTAAGAAGTGTCGAGTGGTCGAGAGGTAGCGAGTTGGCCTCAAAAACCAGTGATCGCGGTTTCGATTCCGCCCGACACTCTCGGAATTTTTCAGGTGAGAGAAATTATGTCGCACGCCTTCTTTCGGAATAGAAGTAAAATCATGATCCGTACCTGTACGATATCGGGACGTTAAAGATTCCTATGCTATACTAAGCTGCCTTTTTTTCAAGCATTTTCCCATAATCTGTTGCGAAAATGGATCGCAATAAGTTTCTAGAGTAAGAGATCTAGTAAATTTAAATGATTGTGTTAGTTGTATTTTATTAGAAACGCAGTTCTTAGTTTTAAAGAGACTGATTGATCCATCATGATAGTTAGATGAGAGCGTGGTCTCGAACATTTGCCCGAAAGTAGTCTATGGTAGTTCATGCTCCAAACTATTGGCGTTCGAGTGACCATGGCGGCATGGTCAATAAGACGCATTCCGTTGGATTTTCTTTTTCTTTTGAGTCTGCGTGTGTGTGTGTGTGTGTGTGTGTGTGTGTGTGTGTCTGTGCGATCGCTCGTATCCAGAATGCGGTAATTCGATTTCATGAATGTAATAACCGAACTGCACATAATAGCCGCAAATAGTTGGGCTAGGCTTGCTTCATCACATAATATTGTTTATACTTTCCAAGAATCTAACTGGAATTTTTGAATTGTACTTCATTCTTCTTCTCTTTTATAAAATAAATATAGTCTACAATAGTATCTATAGTCTCATCAAGACATTTACTTATACTCGGAATCCTATATCGTTATATATTTGTATCATGTTGACAGGAATTAAAGCGTCCATCCCTTCTCCCCCATACCGGTCATTCTTCACGATACGGTACCCCCAAACGCCAATAGCTATACAGAGTAGATGCAGTCTTTTCTCCCTCCTCCCATCTCACATGACTGGAGAATCTACAATTTTTGTTCAGCTCACGTACGCCATTAATCGGCAATCGTCGTCCGTTTAATTGACAGCGTCGATAATGACGTGGGCGGGGAGGGGGATGAGGGGGGGGATGGAGGTTACGATGGGTTAGGGGAAAGAGTCGATTCGGGGTCGGAGGATGGAAGGAGATAAACAAGAGCTCCGAGAATAAAGCTAAGAGACCATAGGCTGGGCGAAGAAATGATCATTAAATCGGCAGACGATACCAAAACCTAATCAATGAGTAGCAACTTTGTAAATAAAATGAGTCATCAATTGACCATTAAATTGTTGGACTGATGGCGGGGCCATTTCCGGTCATTTATTTCGGTATTTAGGGCATCGTATACGATATTTTTTGCGCCGACCTTTATGATAGCATAGTTGATGGAAATAGCCTCGTCTTCAGGAGGACTGACACTGTATTTGACATATTAACGATATCATTATTGGATTTTTGTACGTATTATTGTAAGAAAAGATAATTTTATGTATTTTTATTATGTACGGTATATTATGGAATTATAAAATGTGTTTTTAACAAAACGATGGATTCAAATTTAACATCACACTCTGTACATGTATTTTGTAAAAATGTATGCTAATTTTTTTATTGACAGCCATTTTTAAAATTATCATAAATTAGTGATGTCGTCTGTAATCGTGTCCATGTATTTGTCATATTATTATTATTAAGACGGGTGTATTTATGTTTTCATATTTTTCTTATGATTTATTTTTCTGTTTTGTCCTATAAAATACAAAGTGACATATCATCGTTTCCGGTGTGCCACATGAGCGAAAACAGCATCCCACAAACGTCGCTTCACGGTTAGGCTGTCGCTGCACAAAAGCACGAGCGTCACTAAACAATGTTTACAGTAACAAAGGGTGTTTGAGATCTAAAGTAGGTCCAGTTCTAGGGCTCAGTTGTTCACTTGTCTCAGTATATTTTACTCTTAACAAATTCTTTTTTCTTTGCAAATCTTTAAGAAGAATATTGAGCGATTGGAAACATTGCTACGTCCAATGTTTTGTTCGCCAGATAACGAAAAACCAAGATCAACCTAGTCGGCAACATGCGCAATTTCACAGCTATGAGTGCAATGCATTATCACAAGGTGGGGCACCGTTCGTCATTGTTGCTATTGTCGCAAGAGACGATCCTTCCGCCAAAAATAAAATTCCCAAATCAACACTTGGAACGCCAGAATCTCTTAATGAAGAATAATCCAAAAATAATAACGATAGTTCATTCGGTATCACACCCGATCACAGATCTACTAATTGAACCAGATTGATTCTCTGTAACGCTACTTGGGGCACAAAAGCCTGTCACACACAGAGTCCATGTGAAGTCCTAGATTCTTCGCTTGGTTCCACAGCCAAAGATCGATGTCTTTCAGACAGAGAAAAGAGAAAGATGCCGAACTGATGGCGTATAAAAAATTAGACAAACCAATGAAAGAGTTGCTCCAAATGCCGTACCCCGCTTTCAAGATGAAAAGGGCAGACATTTTTTTTATCGGGCTGCCAAAAATTTTTTTTGGGTTCGCCTGCAGTGTTGCATGCAATACCGCAGCCTCACTCACCTCCCTTTCTCCCAATAAAAAAGGGCCCCCCATTCAATCCAAAAGAAAAGAGCCCGTACATTCTTCCCCCCCCCAGCACGACAAGCTCCTTTCAAAAAATAGACATGTAAGGATTCGAACAACAACAACCACGGCCGCAATCATTCAATGGCGGCATAATGAATGCTCCGGTGATCGACTGCTGCTTCCAGAGCTGATTTCGGCTGGATTTTCTGTTCAATGTTGTAACGACAAAAAAATCTGTTTACTGCTTTCGATCACGACACTTCCATACATACTCGTGAGAGCATCGGATGAACACGAGTACAAGACGTTGCAACTCAGTTGGTTGCTAGACGATTTGTGGTTCGATGGTCCCGGGATATTTCATCCCAAGACACTAACTATAGATGCACTATAGTAAAATATAAAATCCATAATGCTTTCCCCATGTTGTCCGCAATGTTCCCCATGTTATTCCCCATGTTGTCCGCAAGCCAACAAGATTGTGATTGTCAAATTAAAACATACTGGCTGTTTCGTATTTTCTCCCCATTTTTCTTCAACCAGTAACCGGTAAACTTGGTTGTTAAAAAAAGAAATTGAAGAAAAGCGAAACGGCTGCAAAGTAGACAAATGCACAAGGAATTTCGCTGCACTATGGCATTATTTGTATCGAGTTTGGCATGATAAAAATAGCTTTGCTCGAGTTTGAGGATCGGGTGGCCGTATTGAATTCCGGTCAGAGATACAGCCAATAAATAAGACCAAGACGAAGTAGACTTTTATTAGTCACAACACAAACGACAAACGAACCCCCACCCCCATATGCTCGGATTACCCGAGAAAACTCGAAACCACCACTCGCGTCTGCTCTTGCTTTCACATTAAAAGGATAAAACGGAAGTAGACAGCACCAAGAGAAGGAAATTTCGTAACTTTATACGAAAACTGATATCGAACTATATATTATTATGAACTGGTCCGTTTACTAAACGGGAAAATAACTACAACATCTTAATATCTGGATAGTGGTCTATCCATTTATTTGAAGTGGCTCATTTGCTGAAACAATTTGAGGAGCTACAAAATTCTGTTAGATGAGACGAATTGATGTTGCAAGGACGAAAGTTAAAACTACGATGCAATTTTAATCTAAATTTATTCTTAGCTCAGTCTTCTAGGAATATATGTTTAGGCGCTGTGTTTAATTACTTGGTGGAGGACTTCTCACTATTCCTCATGGGCACGGTAGGTTGCAATTGTCGCCGCTAGAGTAGCGTGGTCTGCCAGATTCAAATTGATGGTGGGGAGCACCGGGCACGTCGGATATAGGACGACATCCCAATAAAGTTATCAATAATACTATCGACTGTTCCCGGACATCGATCTAATTTAACTGCAACTAACTTATGATCTGGAAAGCCACCAAAGCAATCGCTATTTTTTTTAAAACTATCCTTTAAGAAATCATTTTACGACTCACTCTTTATCGATGGGTTAATGGCTGCTGAAGAAAAGAAATTACAAAAAACATTATTTTTTGTTTTGGTCTCATTTATCGTTATTTTCAAAGTTTTTTCTAAATTCTTTAAAAAAAATATTGAATTAGCGATATTTTTTTTAGACTAGGCCGACACAGCATCTGCGCCAACAACTGTTTTTCTCCCACGGCTCCCACGACAATCGCAAAAGGTTGACAGATCCGAATGTTCAACCCTCGTCGACACAGATCGATGTCGACCACCGAAATAGAATGTTATTGGAGATACATTTTCGTTTTGCTCGCCATCTGTACAGTGTGTCACAAAGGATGGCTGGTCGCATTTTGAAAAGCAAATGAAACCGAATTGAAATCCATTTGGGATTCGATTATATACGCACGTTTAACGTACGCATGTTTTAACATATAAGCCGCACACACAACAGAATATCCGCTTTTGCTGCAGTTATTACGAAACGAACGGTGAATTGGCGCCACTTGCGACGATCATTCCAACCTGTCGTCACCTACATAATGGTTATACCGTTATGCGAACTCGTTATTTACGAGGACGGTTAGCCCCAAACTACAATACAAACTACAAACTGTAGTAGCATAACGTTGTCAAGTTGCAACGAAATGGCATAGAGCCGAATTTCAGAGGCAACTTGCCGGGAATATGATCTGTACCGTTTAATCGAGGGCGTATCTCGTGACCGATGGATCGAGTTGGATAAGCCATCAACCTCAAATCGAACGAGATCGCAACCTCATCGCCAGCGACCGCCAAATGTCACCATCGTCATATAATCGGGGATGTTTTCATCTCCCAATAGACCGTCAAACGAATGGGAAATGTCACGATTCGTACAATTTGACGCGACAGTGTTATTTCAATGTGATGGAGGAAAGTGATATTAGGTATCGTGTTCAGAATTGACTTTGTTCGGGTGGGATACAATATGTAATTCGCAGTTCGATTTCTGTTACTGAACTTGCCGAAATACACTGAATACTAGGCTTCACCCTAATCATAATTCAAATTTCTAATGGAGAAATTGCGATCAGAACAATTTATAATTTCAACGAATTCGCAAAATTGCATCACGTCAGTATTTACTTTCACAGACTTTATAATTGATATTTTTTTCGAAATCGTCTACGCACCCTGACTCATAACGTCCAGACAAAATCGCATTTCTTATTTATCAGATTGGCATATACAGCGTCGGACTGACAAAATCACTATTAAAAAAATTCAAAAGTCAGACGACGTAGAAACGAAATAGAATGAGAGAAATAATATTGCAATATCGATGTAAATAACATTGATTCAGATACAATAAAACTGAATACACAGTCATTCGATTGAAGACGTGAGACGTTTTCTTTTTACCCTCCCCGCACAGATAAGGGTGACGCTCACAATAGCAGTTTAAATGGAATAACGGTCTTGTCTCCGGCGGCAGACTGAAGAACGAGCCGAAAATTATATAGAGAGAATCCTCCGAAAGTCCCCGATCGAAATGTTTTTCAATGGAACAGTTGAAGCGCGCTTGATCTAGAGACCTTGATCACTGAGAGAGGGCGCGTGCTCGTTCTGGAAATGAAATTCGAAAAAGTAAAAAAAATAAATGGAATCCAATGTCTAGTCGACAACGACCGGTTTTACAGTAGTGAACGTGTGACCGGATTACTGATTTCGATGTACGGTGGACAGACTAAAGTATCGCATAATTTCTTCTTTTCTGGATGGGGATGAAAATCGTTTTGGTGAGGTGGAAGAAGTCGGGAAATATTTTTTTTAGAGAGACGATGTCAAGGCGCAGTAACATCAGACTGGTTAACGTTTTTACATTGAGTTGAAAGAGAAACAACCACCATTTACAGTATGAGGCTGAAATGACCACTTTTTAACTTCCAACAACAAGACAGCAAAGATCTTTGAAATTCGCTAATAAAATTACTACTCATTAGAGGTGTTGTGCGACACCTCATCCTGTCATTGAGTCAATTATTTTAAAGATGATTTTGTGGAAAGTACCGATCCTTTCTATCATCTATGGTAAACCGTATTTTTTGTTTAAAATATACAGCTGTGAAAATATTTGGCTCTCTCCTTGGAGTGGTTCGGGGCACGACGTGGACTAGTTCGAAACAGTTTCAGAAGCCCAATGTAAGAAAGCTCACACACGTAACTGACCGAAATAATTGACTCCAGATCGGAAAGAATCGCCGGACAGATGCTCTGCAGCGTCCTCAACGATATAGGACCAGCATTCCGAAAGAGTATTGTCCATCAGCAGCAGAGGTCGCCATCATCTACGGAAGTTTAAAACTGATGATCAAAGATGGCCGAAAAGTTTGAGATCGAAAGTTGCGGCGACAAATGTATAAAGTGACCCACTTCGTCAACTCCCACATAATTTATTGTGGATATTATTGAGGGGGAGTTGGATTGGCGGTTGGAGAAGGGAGGAATTGAGGTTATGAAGAGAGTCCGTCGAAGAGACGACGGAATTTTAAGTAACTTCCGTTTTCGCGTGATTTTTTTCCACCGATGCGCTTCGAAAAATCTAGTAATAATAATGTATAAAAATTCCTAAAATAATCCCAAGTTAACTTTCATGTCGCGGACTAAGTATAGATGTCTCCGGAAAAGATTTCGCGTGGTTGAAAGACGAAGACTTGCATGTTCGAGAAATGGTTGTCCTCGATTAAGGCTGAAATGGTGACCAAGTATGGCGCTGCATTCGCTAAGGGGTGTAGAATGGAATGTGGACGATGGTGGCGCAGTCATGAATTCAGGCACAACATTAGTCTGAAACGGATTATATACACGTATGGTAATCTGGCTTCGGTATAAACAGAAGACAAAGATTAGGTCGAGCCTGTAAAACTGCGCAAGGCAGTAAACACAAGTCGTGAGTGAAAGCAAACAGAACTGAAATGTGTTTGTCCATTGTCATAAGACTGTCACTCTCCGCGACAGAAAGGCGGCTTTATTTGATACTGATGTGGGGAGGTCTGTTGACCGTCAGAAATTGTCAGAAGAAGTAAACCAGGTCGATTGACACACCTTTTGTCTTTCACGAAGACAGTGTTGGCACAGCGAGTAAATATGCTCGCATCTTGTTTACGTTGCGTGTGACGCTAAATCACGATTAAACAATGCAGATGGGATATGAACCTACTTGCGCGTCTTCTGCCTGCGATTATTTATGAAAATAACGGAAAACAAGAAAAAATTATATCGATACATCAAATGAAATGTTAGGAATATAATTCTAATTCATTTGTTGATGCCGTAAAAGCAATAGCATTCTACCGCATCAGCTGAACCGAACTCATGGAGTCCGACATTTGAGAAATTATATGTACGCTGGTAAAAAAGAAAAAACAATGTATCGGTTCGAACTATTTGTAACAATTTGTTTTTTACAAACAAATTAAATTTACAGTTTGGATAGGAAATTAATTTTGTTGTGTCGTAATTGGTGTACGTTTATGTGTTCAATAAAGTAGGCTCAGTTTTTCAATAAATTTCTGATGTGGGAGGGGAGCAACTTCATACACTTCTAGACATGCATGGCTAACAGTGGCGGGAGGAAAGTGAGAGAGAGCCGCAAAGATGTTGACGATCACGAGAAGAAGTCTGCGATGGGTGTTTGCAGGAGGGAGACTGGGGCGGGGGTAAAGGGTAGACATAAAGACTCGGCGAGAGGAGAAGAAGGAGGAGGAGGATGAGGAGAAAGAGAGAGATGTTCGGTTAGGGGAGAAAAAATGATCGCATGTGGCAACATTGTCGTTAGCGCGTCGTATGTGCGACTGCGCAATGTCGACGCCCGCACGACGACGACTGCAAAAACTATTTAGAAGCAGAACCGAAATTTGCGAATCTCAAAAATTGACGAATCTGTTTTTGTCGGCGTGAAACGGCGTGCAATAACGTAGGGGCGGGCTAACTCGCAAAAAAAGATGGTACCAGCTAAAAGCGACCATCCCGGCCCGATTTCAACCATTAATTTCACAACAACTTTATATGATTTTTTAATTCACTGCAGTGTAAAATCACAAGAGGATTTTCTGTACCCCTCTTAGTGTTTAGGCACTATGTGAGGGGCACATTTTCACCAGTTATCCGGGATCGAATAATCGAGAGCCCGCGCCGGGAATCGAACCCGGGACCGCCGAACCACTGTCAGTCGCAATACCAACAAAATTCCAAGAAGCAGAAAGATGCTCGTATCAATTGACATTTTTGGTTTCGAATCATTTCGAATTGTACGGAACCAATCCCATAAAACCGACAATTTCAGCACACCATTAAGGAATTATAACAAGAACGCAGACCACAGACTGAGAGGGCCTCAGCGTGAGTTTGATGTGCGATCGAATCTAAAATTGAAGACATTTTTGGCTAATGGTCAGTCACGCTGCTCTGGACTATTATTACAAGTGTTGTAGTCTTAAGAAAAAAACAGGAAACAACCGTTAAAATCAGTTGGCATTGCCGAGATCCGTACGTACGTCTTCAGGAGGGAATTCGTATTTGGAGGCCGTACGCCCTCCAATCCAACCCCTCCCCCATTCCCACACCAACCCCACCGCAGCAAATCGACAATAGAGACACAAGTAACGGAAAGGAAGAAGCAAAAATCTATTTGAAATTGAACTGGAGAGACGGTTGCAACCGGGGAAGCGAAAGATAAAAAACTCAATGTATGTGTGTGTGGGGTGGGTTGGGGGGTTGTGTGTGTGTGTGTGCTGGGGGTAATGGCTGGGGAGGGAAGGGAATAGGGCATGTGATAATGGTGACCGCGTGAGCGAAGAAATTCGAACAGTTGCGTGTGTGTCGAATGCTAAGATACAAACGAGCGCGAAAATGAGGAGATGGGGGTGTGTTGTACCGAAAATATGCAATTCGCGAAATTCTGTCAACCCTGTGGCAGAAAAAATATTCAACGTACGACAGTCTACGATTTCTAACAAGCAAATTGTTCATCAACTATTGTAGAACGATGAAGAATGCTTTCTGTTTCCAATTGCGCCAATTAGTACCCCTAGCACGCAGGCAGCGACACCTATCACGTAACTGATTTTTGTTTTATATATATGGGCACATAGTGATTGCCAACTTCCGGATTTAACAAGGGGCAGCATTTTCGAATAGTAGCACTGGTCATATTCATTTGTTGACGCGGTTTGTGAACAACCAGACTTCATCTGCGAAAATAAATGTTATTATCATCTGTGTATTTTCGCTGATGGTTGGCGGTTTGATTTGATAGTCCGAAACTAGTCACATAATTGCTTCGTAGTCATCAGGTACAACACCTGAATGTCAATTAGTAACAACAGAACACTGATGAGCCGCCGTCGCGCACTAAAATTGCGATCAAAGATATTGGAACGTTCGGAATGTTTCGATTAATAGGGTAAGATAGAAGAAATAAACATTCTAAGTCGAACTCAACAGAGAAAGATAGAAAACGGGTCTGCCACCAGAGGGCAGATTATCCCTCGATATTTTCTATAGATGAGAGAGTTCATTTCGCTATTACGAATTGCAGCGGACACTCCTGGACAAGCTGCACTCAGAAAGAAAAAGTCGCAGCTCTATCACTAATCGGGGAAAGGTCGTGCATTAAATTGAAACATCCTATCAATATTTTAAAAAATCAGTTAGGATTAACTTGAGGTGCAACTAGGTTTTTACTAGATAGCGTTTGCTATCGCTATGTGTTTTGTTTATTTTTGTGGGTTATAGTCAAAAGAGACACATTAATATGATAGTTTAACAGCATTCGATATATTGATATCGTCGATGAATCGCTATTGAATGTTTCAGGACACGTCTATTTGAAAATTGTTTCCCTGCGCCACCAGTATCAACGATTGAAATCTCGACGAGCCGTGCTGAACGGGGCACGACCTGAAAACAGGCCAGTTAATTAACCAATTACTACTAGTCAATGGTTAGTCCACAAATAGAAAGCAATATGCGAAGGATCCCGAAAAGACGACGCATTTATCTGCAGAGATTTAGTCTGGCATCGTTCGCTCCAACGCCGTGGAGTGCAAAATAATCCCACAGTCATCATAATTAATGATATCAGCAAGATCTCGTTATTTTTTATCCATCCTTACAATTGTTCTTTGATGTGATTTCATGTTTTCAGCGTAGACCCCGTTTTTTGCTACTGCAATTATTTTTTCTACCAACACCCACTCTCACATCCCCACGCTCGCAGATTTACCGCGTAGTGTAAAATGATCGACTTCGTCTTCAGCAAAGCTCTCTCATTTCTAAGCCAGCCGCCCTATTTACCCCCTCTTCTATATCTCACGCTCTCCAACCCATCTCCTTACCATTTACCCCTCTACCATCCCACCCCCCATCGCGGGTACCAACCACTGCCGGGCGCCACTGTCGTCCCACATAAAACTTCCGCCGACGGGCCATGGGTTTGCTAATGCGCGGCATCGATCATAATCAATCGGCCATATTCGGAACAAACAGTCCCGACCAATGAGATGGATGATTAGAGACTGACGCGGTCTACAATTATTAACGACTTCGTTATCAACGAAATTACTGAGATGTACGATTAATTGGGTGGCTCAGCATTTGAAGCAAGCGGCATCTAGCGACCAAAATCTTAACGAAATACGTGGCGGAAACAGTCACAGCACGTCCTGCGTCAAACCCACCCATCATCTTTAATATACAGCCTCGCCAGAAACGACAAAGCGTCCAAGAAAAGAAACATTATGGTTTAGCTATACCGGAATAGCCTAAAATTTACGTTTAGATTTTCAACGAGGAGAGTAACGCCACCTGGCGGTTTTAGCATACCACCATTTTCTAAAAATAGGCATGTTTCTTAATCCACTGAAAGTTGGCCTATTATCTAACACTTTCGATTTCGTTGAGTTGATCCGCTTTTCTGTCAATATAGAGCGCCCCCCCCTTCACATTTGGAAACTCTTTCACCGAACTCCCGACGACACACTTTCTTTTGGGATCTTTGTGAATCGAGGAAAATCAGCGAAAAACAAACCTCCCGCCGATCCAACCCCCAAACACTCACTCCCATGATGGAGGGACTTGTTTACAATCCGGAGTAGCAGCGATTGGAAGCGGCAGAAATGCTCTCGCTCGACATCTCTCCTTCTCCTCCTCCTCCTCCTTCCTTACTCCTCGGCGACTTCACAAATCTCTCATTAATAGATCCATAAACAGGTCTCCCAAAACCGTTTCACTTTTTTCATGCCAAGCCAAATGGCTCGGTCAACAAACTGAATCGCGACGCTAACTAAAGTCTGTGTTATTGAGTTTATCTATGGCTGCATTTTTGAGATTTTATTTTTGAACCGTTCGTCAATTTTGCATTTAATTTCGCAGCCCATCACAGAGATGTAGGTGCTCTCTGTCTCTAGCGGCGACAACTACAACCTGCTGTCAATCCAATGACAAACCAAAATTAACATTTGGGGCCAATTTTGGACTTTATCTTCAGTCCGAGGTGGGGGTGTATGGAAACGCCAAAATTTCTTAAGTTGAATGGTGATGACAATGATAGCTGGACGCTGATTCAAAATGGTGACGAAATCGCGAGAATTATAATAATTGGAAATCGCGGTATAATTCTACCATCTTGGATCAGAGTCCAGCTATCATTTTTTTCCCCCCAACCAACTGTAGTCAACCGCACTACAGGCTTTACGTCCCCCTCATGGTGGTTAGGCACTTTGCGAGGGGGAACGACCAGTACCCCGGGATCGAAATTTTCGAGATCCCGCGCCGGGAATCGAACCCGGGACCGCCGAAACCACAGTCAGTCGCTAAACCAACTGGGCTACGACGAGATCATCATCACCGAAACACCGGATTGTCGTCACCATTCTACTTAAGACATTTTGGCGTCTCCATACCCCACCTCGGTATTCTCTAATAGATTGATATATTCTAAGAGATCTGAGATTCGCCGAAAGTAAATTGAATAGCAGTTTCAGCACAATGCAAACGCCGAATTAGCTTTCAGTATTAAAGATGCAGTTCCAGTTCCACCAATTTCCCAAACTTCTCGGCGGAACCGACAACAACTCCCCCCCACCCCATCACATCGCGTAAACAGTTTGTTTACGCTAATCCACTTGCGCACACAGACGCACACAGTTCACAGAAGGCCAACTCTCATTCATCTTCAGTTGTTGACTTGTAAAATTGGAAACTCAATTCTATTAAACATCCCCCCTCCACCTCATCTCCACCCAAACCCTCAACCTTTCTCTCCCAAGGCCGCAGTCACTGACGTCGACAACTAAATACGATCAATCTTTCTTTTTAAAAAAATACATTAGTTAAAGACGCCCACCACCCATCCTTTCTAATCAATACAGATCCTAAGGAATGACCGATTTACGCTACAACTATCGAATTCTATCCGAAAGCTCGAATTTTCCTAACTTTCGGCAAAATGAATTTGTCAAGTGCAATAAAAATGCAGTTCTCAAAGAACTCGACAGTGACGACGGAAGACTTCGCGAACACGATTTGTTATCGACCAAGTCTTAATTAATTTACACGTAAAAATATTTTTAGAAAAACGTAGAATGTGAGTTTCCAATACGTCTACAAATTTTATTCGATCGATAGGTTATTTTGGATCATCTCTCCTCCTTTTAAACTGCTTCTCCAGTTTCAATTGATCTCCAAACATCTCCGTTTTTCAACTCATCACTTCAGTCACCATTGACGACGGCTTACACACGCTTGCGACGACTATCGGCTATTTCTGGAACCAGGCAATGACTTTTGAATGAAGAAAAAATATATATTTTCTAGATGGAAGCGCGGATGATGCGCGCACGTTTGCGTTGGTGGGGGTAAATGGTCTAGGAGATCTAAATGAGCGAAGGGGAGTGGGGTGGGACCATGAAAGAAGGGGAGTTGGGGTGGTGGGGGTGGTTGGAAATAGCGGTAGATAAAAGAGAGAAATACTCATGAAACAGTCTAGGGCGGGAGAGTAAAAAAATAGGGGGCGGGGGAAAAAATATACGCTGGTAGCAGAATTATTATTTTGTTTACCGCGAGATTCCGCGATGTTTACGCTGATCTGATTTTGTTTCCACCGCTGCGAGAGCGGGAGGGAGAGCTCGCATATCTTCTTAAACGTCTCCGAAGCTGATCGATGCGCCCGAAAATGGATTGGCAACGTGCGGCCCTCCCTGTTTTCAAACCGAATTTACTGGTGCCGCCATCCAGAAAAAGGAAAATCTAACAATTAACCCCTTCCCCCCAAATCCTATTCAATCCAAACCATATTCACCGATCTATTTGATTCTTTATCAATTTTAGCTCAAAATAAGATTTCAAAATAAGATCGGGAAGATTTCGCGATATTCAATTTTGAGAAACACTTTATTCGACCATCTTTGTTTGGTTCATTGACAATAATAACACAGTATTTTAAAGATACGGATCGGTAGAAGATGAAATACAAGTTTTGTTTTTTGTAACAACCTTTGTGTGATATTCAAATAATTTAAATGTTTTGAATAATATTGTAATGTAAATAATGTTCCGAATAAAATTTGAAGTAAAAAGTGTTTGACAAAAAGCACGTCAACCGTAACCAGATTCCGAAAAAAATTGATCGCAAATAACGTGAACGTACACAGAAAGAAATCTATTCGTTTTGATGAATATTTCTTGTCGAAGTGAATCTAGACTCTAACGGCTGATGTCGTTGGTGTTTGTGGGGACGGACCCCCCATGGGCGCAACACCATTTAACCTGCATTTGCCCCCATTTAATTGCGCTCCAGGGAAATTATAATTTAAATACAAAAATCATTACGCCGCCCTGGAGGAGACAGAAGCCGAAGTCGGCTATTTCGTTATACGATATGCCCAAGGTGGGGGGAGGTTGAGGTGTGGTCGTCTAAAGGTCACCTGGGGAGAACGCAGAGGTCGTAAGGAGGTCGCCGATGAGATCTTTAAAAGGCCAGTGTGGGTGGAGTGAAGGGGATCGGCGGTTAGTGGGAGTTGAGAAATGTATAGAAATCTCATTTTATTGTTGGGAAGAGTCAACGAACTGAAAGACCTGGATGCTTGTGCTTGAAAAAGAGACCTCTCATGTTCAATTCCAAAATCGCTGAATAAATATCCCCTTACCTGCCCGCGTAGAATCATATTTTCCACTAAATCCTTGGTTACAGGATGGATCGTTTCACCTTGGGCGCCACGAAAATGCCGGAGTGGAGTTGGAGATCTTGCAGCGTATACCATCAAATTTCTTGTAGATTCGCTCTCCCCAATGTCTTGATAAAGGTATAGGTGCAAACATCTCAGAAATCACTTATTTATATTTAAAAGGTGCAGTCTCAATCTTTCAGCAAACTATAACGTTATCCAAAAACACAATATCACTACCATGGCTCATTAAACTGAAGTCCAAAATACATTTGACTCCATCGTTGCAAAACGTTGACTGATTCTCTCGAAACTTATCAACATACTGTTTCCAAATTTCTCGATGCAAGGTGGCACTGCATGACGACCTCTATTAAAGGTCGGTTGTCTCCCAAAGTTTGGGAGCCACAGAGCGCTTGGGGCGCCAGGGTCGTCGCCAGGTGGCGACTCTGGCGCTGAGTCGGTTGCCCCAGCCAGGGGTCAAAGGCAATAAAAAGTCGCGCTTTCCCAACTGCAATTTCATGTCCTTTTTAGTCGACAAATTAGCTTGAGTACCGCGGATAGGCTTCGCAATTTTGGTACTTTCCTGAAGAGTCAACTTGAATTGAACTCTGGCTGAAAAAAAAACGCGGACACATGCCTGGACTCACCTTCAGTAACGAGCTCATCAGCCGGGACGAGGGTTTGCACTGTGATTTCGCATGCTTGATGTTCAAGCACATCGTCCACAAGCCGAGCCAGTCTCGTATCTTGGAGATCATCACTGACGCCGTGGCCATCGAGCAGGAGTTCCTAACAGAGGCGCTCTCAGTCTCGCTCATCGGCATGAATTGCGGACTCATGAAACAACAGTACATCGAGTTCGTGGCCGACCGCCTGCTTGTTGAGCTGGGCTGTGATAAGTACTACAAGAAGGAGAATCCCTTCGATTTTATGGAGCAAATCTCGCTGGAGGGAAAGACGAACTTTTTCGAGAAGAAGGTTGGCGAGTACCAGAAGTGTGGAGTCATGTCCAACCGGGAGGAACATCGGTTCACGTTGGACGCAGACTTTTAACAAGCGAGATCGTGATACGTTTTGCGTTTAAAAAAAAAAAAAAAAAAAAACTTGTACGCTAAACAATAAACAAAATAGAAGACAGACTATGGACACGCATGTAATTGTGCAGCAGGTGAAAATAAATTTTATTTCAAGCCTTCCACAATAAGCATGATCTGTTTCAGTATATAAAATTCATCACTTTTATATAGCGTTTAATTAACAAGTGTCAATATAATTAATTGCTAATTTCATATATGTAAGTGATGACAACTATATATATTTATATCGGGGCTACTGATAAACCTCGTTGGCATTCTAGAGAAGGTTTTTGTGTGTGCTGCAACATACGGACGCGTGTGTTAACATTAGTCGCGCTTCGTAATATTATTAACACTCGATTCGGGGGAGTTCTTACTTTTTGGTTGGTGGGTGACAAATATGGAATTTCATTAGGTGAAAAATGTGTAGCAATACTATATGAAGATGATATCTCGATTATAGTGGCATGAGTGAACTTGCCCGTAGCAGTCACAAAAGCGATCGTCCACCGGCTATTTAGCTACAACGATCGATCATCAGAAATTATGTCGAAATGGTAGAGGAGGAAATTCGTTTACAGAGGGGATAGGGGATGGGATGGTGGTGGTAAAAGAGGAAAAAACAACAATTTCACAAATGTAAAATTCAGGATGTCGACCACTCGAAATTGCATTTCACCGAAGGCGACAACGAGGAAATGATCGGTCCAATAAATTTTCAATGAGTTTTTCAAACATATCTGTTTCGTTCAAACGCACAGGTAAATATTGTTACGAAATTAATTATGTGACCTGAACTTTGCTCGCAGCACACACTACGAACTTCGGTTATACATGTACTTCGGAACAAAAATGTGTCTGGTTTTAAATTTAAATTAAACAATGTACAAACTAGAAAGAAACAAACGAGAAATCTGAACACGAATACACGGCAAGCCGATATGAGAGATAGTTGCCACGGGCATTTCGAAGAAACAAAAGAATTTACACACACACACACCCTTTTTTCTCAATCCACCGAATATTACGTCTGTCACCTCATTTTTCAAATGAAATAATAAATTTCAAAAAAATCGTATCAACTATTGTCTCATTTTGAAGCGGACTAAAATAAAGACAACTTCAAATTTATAGCTGCTGCTGCGATGAAACATTGACTATTACGATTTAATCCCCATTTTAGTAGATTATTTCAGAGAGAAACTACTTCAGCAAATCGCCATGATAATATCCCCTGTCAATCGTATTGGCACATCCTAAAATCCCATAAAATCCCTGTCGCAAGACAAAAAATAAAATAAATAGTATATTTTTTAGTCAGCACTAGTGAAATTGTAAAAATAAAATTAAAGCAGCTGCCTGACCATGTAAAAAGTACAACCGATATTTCACCGAAACGTAATCTCATGTAAGCACGCAAAACATGTACAATAACTCAAGTAAAACGAAGTGAAACCCACCGCTTGTGTAAGGTCCTTGTTTGTGGAGACCGGATACCAAGTTTGTATTAAAAGACCCGAAAATATAATCAAGGGAATTAAAAATAGAGGAAGTAAACAACGGCCTAAATTCGAATGTCCACTAACACTCCTAAAATCGCAATTTCACATTGATGACTCGCACTTTATTACATGGCAAAAAAAATTAAAACCATTAAAATTAAAGCATTTGCTTTCAATTGATCAATTGAATCTTGGGATTGCTCCTCTCTGCCAAATGGCCGCACCAATGGCTGGCTGCCGAGCACTAATTGACTTGCATCACCACACAAATATTCCTCCTCACATAAAATTAATAAAATGCATGATCATCTTTGTTAAACGACAGAAAACAAGATTTATCGTAATGAAGTGATATAAAAATACGGGAGATTGCGCCACCTGGTAAAATTTAACTCCTGGTTGCGGCCACAAAAAATGCAAATACCGGAATAATATAAAACCACCACAAGGTTATTACAGCTAATGTCCCAGAGGATCCAAAATCGGTTCGACAATTCCAGTGTAATAATCCCCGATGGAAATATAAGCTACTGCCGCAATCAATTAATTTATTCCTCAGACAAACATATGTATTCATGCTGGCTATCACAGCGATAGGTATTCGTAATCGTGGGCATGTATAGTATACATGTATACATTCCTGGTATAATGTATACACTGTATATATATATTATTGTTATGATACGGTGTTGTCTGAGCGACAAACGTACTTGGACGTAAGCGTTAATGCTCACACACGTAATTGGTGGTTTCCTTTCCTCCCGGTAGGCCACTTTTAATAACCGAATATTTCTGTTTTTGCAACCGGGGAGAGGACGACTACATGTGGCGACTAAACCAATTTAGGAAGTTATATGCGTGTTCAGGGCTTATGCTTGCCATCACATATCCTCCCGAGATCCCCAAGACCGCACATATCGATTTAGCATTCTTCCATCGCTATATTAAAAGCTTTCTCGTCAACTGACATGTATTGTGAAAGAATTCCGTCAACAAAATTATGTTTAGATACTCGCGAACACTTCATTGGCGTGCATTTGCGTCTCACCTGACTCAAATGTTAGCAAGAACATACGATTCGAGTCGTAATGGTCTCGAAATCTTAATTTTTGTTCTAATTTTAGGATCATGAAGAAGGCAAAGGGTCATGTATTTTAAATACATGGAGTTCACAAATTACAGTTTATATATTTTTATTTATGAAATCTCACCGACTCGTCGGCGAGTTTCCATGGTTTCAGTCCAGTATTAGTTCTCCTGTGTGACTCAAATGCGTTATAAAATAGATTCCCAACATTTTGTTAATTTTCCTTCTCTTTCGAAACATTTCACGTATTGTACTGTATACGTATATGTATGTATACAGAATACTCATATTCGCAGTCGTCGTTTGACAAACATTAGAAAACTATGTTTCCCCATTAAGATTAGTTTATCTTTAAATGATGTACAGGGTATTCAGGAGGATTGGACGCAACATGTAATAACCAATGTGACATATGCACCAACGTCAACATTTAAATTTTTTGTTGTGTGTGTGTGGAGAATATTTAATTAGACGTTTGGTGGGTTTGTTTCTGGGAATGGCGTTACGACATCGTACACAATATTTCTCCGAATAGTTTCGCATTTAAAATGTCGAATTTTAACGTCAGGCGAAACACCTGTAATTCGAAATTAAAACATCGTGTTGGCTACAATTAGTTCGTGCGGTAACATCCGAAATTGGACCAGCTCTAGACGACAAATATGGATTCAACCGCTCTTCTTTTTTTTAGCCTGTATTCTGGCTGTATTTAGGACCAGAGCTAGGAAAGTTGATGTTTCAATAATGTTTCTTAATTAATGTTATTAATTTTTTTTAATTTGCCAAGTGAAACTGTTTTAATCTGCCAAGTGAAACTTTCAAAAAAATTCTACTATAATCTAGAAAAAACAAATGTAAGTAGCAATTTCTGGGGAAACCATTTTGAGAGATTGAAATTGAAAATGAGCTGCATACTGAAGAAAAGAAAGCTGACTCAAAAAAATAGCTGCGACGAAGACAGATAGTCGATCGAAAATAGAAACCGATATATAAAAAATTAGCCACCACATTTAGGAGATGAAAAAGAAAATGTTTGTGAAATCAGGACGAATAGCATAGCAGATCAATGACGATAACTTTTTAAAAAATCAGTATTTACAAAAACTGTCAATAGGTGAATGGGGCTGAAACGTGTGCTATACACCCACAAACTAGGCCTAATTTCAACATCTACTTGTTACTTAACATATTGGTTACTGAGAAATAACCAAAGGCATCGTTTTGCTGTTCTGTGGAACTGTATATATATATATATCTATATATATGCATGCTTATTTATAATTCTAACCAAAACGGTCAACAGTCGTTCTACTAATTTTTTTTAAAAAAGGAAACGCAATCTACAACAATCCTCGGCACATACACCTAGCAGAATCGTACACGGTGCAAATGTGATTCGTAAACTGGGTGAGACAATCTGGTGATTAATAATAATCGAATGATGATCGCACACTTTTCCAGTGTAAGGATGATCGAATGAAAAGTACAGTGCTGGAAACTTGAAGATGCTTCACATCACGAGCACTAAATTTACTCCCAAAAAAATATTGTGCTGTAAAAATGTGACAGGTCTAATTTGATTTCTTGTTAAAATGTGAGTGAAATAAATACTGTAAACAATGAATCCAATGTTCGTCGGAATATTTAGACAATCATTCATGGTTCCTTTTTCAGTTTTTCCATTTTTTAAATTTCATTATCTAAACATTAACATTTCTAAGTAGAAGTGAAAAAGCACGGGACAGTGCAATTCATTTTGAGTTTTGACGAAGGATAAAGGGTGAGTTATTTTTTAAAGTACGTTTCACAAAATTCAGTTTAATATTTTTTATTTATGGAGCCTCGCCAGCTCGTCGACGTTTTTACACGGCTATCCCGTGCTTCTTCACTTATGACTTTTCGTTTATGGTAATTTTAAGGCGCAGCCTGTAGTAGCCATCACCCGATTGATATGCTTTATAGTTATTAAAATATCTCTTATTAATAAAAAGAAAACTAAATTTTTAAAAATTTGTCACACACTCTGCTACGCATCACTATAAAATAAATGAAAAATTTAGACGTAAAAGTTTCCTCAATTTCCAGCACTGAAGAGTGAAATATGGATAAATGGAGCTCGAATCACTAGACAACATGAGTGTGCGTCATAGATCATCGTGCGGGTTTAAAATGCGACATTGGTGAATGCGAGAGCTGAGCAGATCTAACCGGAAGTATGATGAACGGGATGGGAGGGGTTGGTGATATTTGCAGAGATAAGAGTGGATTATGGAGTGCATGGTAAAAGATCGAGACACTATAAGTATGGCACACTGGGAAAACATGCTTCCGGCCTTTGAAAATTTGACCTCGGGGGACCTGCGTTGCCAGTGAGTGGGGCCACGGCTGCACCCAGTCTGTGACAGAACAGGACAGGCAGGGCAAATTGCAGGAAAAATTGCCATGCAAAAAGTCTGGGGAGGAGAAATTTTTTTTTTAATTTCCGCGCGAGATTTGAGACAGAGAGAAAGATAGAGAGATCGAGGTTAGTTTATAGTTAGTAGCATTTTCACACACGGAATAAGTAGATATATTTACACGCACACACACAGAGACACGCGAACAGTCACTCTTTTTTTTTTTCGGAGGATGGAGAAAGGCCAGTCCACATAGACCAACTTGAAACTGCCGCCGTTGCGTCACTCCCCCCACGCGATGGACTACTCGATATTCAAATGGGCATTTAAGCTTATTGTCATTGTCCATAAGCATTGTCAATTCACTCGTATTTGTTTTATCAAACTTTCAGAAGAATTTGAAAAGTCCAACCAATATTTTCAAACACCATAAAAGAGTGTTGAACTTCCTTCTGAATTTCTTGACAGATTTCGACCACACATAGCAGCTATTTGGTATCGCCGCATCTTTTCATGTAATGTTACTAAATCACTTTATTTCTCTACAGAATAACTGAATTCATCTATCCACTATGTTGAAAAGAAGTGAAATATGTTTGGCCCATTTTAAAATAACAGTAATCAAGGAAATAATTCAGTGCAATTTGAACGTAATTAACGGCGATAGCCTCAAAGCAAGTTTACGTGGACTGGAAACCCGACATCAAAATGGTCACAAAGGCAGCAGACACGAACGTGAAGAAGGAGTTGGGTACTGGTGGTGGTGGTGGTGGTGGTGGTCGTCAGTGAGACTGATGTTTAATTGGTCATGAGTGGAGGAGGAGGAGCAGGGGGACGGGACAACGACGAACGAATGATGAGCTAATAAGTGTGTGAGAATGAAGAGAAACAAAAAACATTTCTCGATTGCATATAAAGAGACAGAGACACAGAGAGACAGTCGCGGCAGCTATACGAAGCATTTACAGTTTGCCGCTTGAATCGAGGGAGGTGCAACGTAATTGTAAAAGTGGGCCGCGGCGACTTCCCGTGTCACAGGTGAACGGCCCCAAAAGTCATAGTTGGATCAAAGTCAGCGCGAATTGAATAAACCAAAAAGCATTCGAAATTACTGACGAACAACTGCAAACGTGTGTCTTGTCTGGAGAACATAAAATGAGAAGCTGCCAATAAATTTTGCAAAATTTTGTCAGAGATACACTTGATATAACTGTTGTCCAATCAGAGGTGACTATTGGATCCAATATGGTAGAGGTGACCGTTCACCGGAAAGTGGTGCTGGCATCTGGGAGGAGGGGGGGAAGGTAAATCAACACGATTTGGTTTGTTAAAAACGATGTCCCATATTACATGTGGTACAAAAAGCTCCATGCATTTTTGTTTTGGTGGCCGAGGTGAGAGGGCGCTGCGATCTCTCGCTGGATTTTTTTTTCTCTCGACGCCGACGTGGGCGACGAAATATGAGTAGATGGTGACGGCTGGTGGCGGCAGCGATGGCGGCGATGGCGGCGGGCGGCGGTAGGTGGTGCTGTGGGCGCAGAGTTCCAGCGTCTACCCGTCGCAGTCTCCTCTTCACGACTTGCTGCCCGACTTGGAGCGCCGTCCCGTCAGAGAGCCCAGCACATTCTTGAATGCCGCAGAGATGCTCTGTGTGTCAATGAAGTGAACAAACAAAAATGGATTATGAAAATAAATACTGGCCAATAGATTGCCTAATATTTAGTGCGAAAAGGGTAAAAGCAAATATGGTAGAGCATGAAAATGGCATTATTCGATATTAGCGAATGAGACAGTAAGGACAAACCCAAAAACGAATCACTGTTAAAGAAGGTGGATTAAAGAATTTCTTACCTTTCCACCGTGTGAGTCTCCGTATCTCTTGTCGGATCCAGGCGGATGAGCATCTAAGCACTTCTGATATCGCAACTACAATTATCGAGAAAAAAATCTCTCAAATATTGTCTTAATACAAATTAATGAAAAATAAAACTCCTTTATAAAATACGTAGGCATTTACCAATATTGTACCTTTACCAATTTTAAAATTCAATACATTGAAGACCAATTCATCTTTAGATCTTTATCAATTTTCATATTTCTTACTACACTGTCGTGTGCCCAAATGTGCTTGTTACACTGAGGTGTGCGCGAATTAAAATTCGAGTGAGGTCTACTTCAAACCACAAACTATTGTACAACAAAAGCGCTGCCCACGCACGCAGGCAATTACTACGAGCAGCAAAATACACTGACCCCGCAATGTAGCCTTTCAAGAGAATAGGCGAGACACGACACAATACAGAGAGTATGACCAGAAAAATGTCTTGGAATGTGGTGTATTTACACACCTTGCAAGCTGCCTCAATTGTCTTGCATAGTGCTCCGGACGACGGCTCACAATGAAACACGTGAGCGACGAATTGGTCCTGAGCCGTGTGAACCACAAATCCACAATGCCTGTAACAAAGTGTGCAGGAGAACTTAAAATAAGACTATCTCAATTAATAACCTAAAAACGGCCACCAAATTATTGCTCTAAATCGTGATTGTCGTTCACATGCCATTAGATTTGTCGCGTGTTTCAGATTTGTCTGAAAAAGGTGTTTTCATCACTCACTTGACATTTCTTCCGATGCCGAGAAAAGACAGGAATCGCACCCGGCATTCTGCTACCAGCTTTCCCTCTTCCTGCATATAACACAAAGAACACGATTTAAAAATCTCTCATTACACCCTTACGTGCTTCGTGGCAGAACCGTGCGCACACTTCCACATTCGAGTTCGATTTATCTCACCCCGGGCTCGCTAATGGTGATGGTGGAGGGCGCCACCGCCACGTTAACGAACTGCCACTTGTCCATTGGCAGAGTGGAGGTCATGTGATCGATGGCCATGTTCAGCACGTCCATGCCTGTGGGTTTGTTTACTTTGACCGAGCCCAGGTAGTGAACCTTCAGCACTTTCTTGGGCTCCTCCATAGGTGTCGGAAACGATTGCGCTGAAAATAGAACACACATTGAGTTTCCAAATTAATTTCAAATTTCTTGAAAAATACTCGCATATGAATGCCAGGCTTTGCGAAAACCGTGACGTGTCCTATTGTTGAAAGGACTAACTATTTTTGCAATTTATATTAATTTTAATACTGTCAATAAGCAACACGAATATACAGGGTGAACCTGAAACTATGGACCCCTTTTATTATTTTAATGAGTCAGCCAAATATATTCCGATTAGTATGAAGTTTGGGGATAACTAAGCTAACGGTATACTCTTTCAAATTTCAATTTTAAAATTTCTCACAACTAATGTTGCGCCTTGCCGGTGGCGTTTGTCGATTGCTGATTAATACCCTGTATAAAAGTACTAACCCGAATAGGCAGTGACCGTCCCCCTGCTCTGTAACCGCCGGTGCTCTGTGGGCAGATTGGTGGGCCGCGTGAGCCCGAAACGGGCAGCAGCCAGGGCCGATCCTGCGCCGCCGCCGCCGTTCTTGTTGAGGTCGATGCTCTTGCCCAGGTTCTGTACAAGACTGCGCTCGATCATGATCTTCTTGCAGATGTCCCGCAGCGTGTTGGCGATGGTTCGTGCCGGTGTGTCGCAGCGGAACACATGGCACATGTGCTTGCGGGTGACGCGGTCGCGGGCCACGTACGCAAAGTCCCTGTAGCACACACACACACGAAAAAATAGCTTTTAGTCACTTATTTAGTCAACAATTAAGAGGATGGGATGAGGAATGTGGGTGAAGGTGACCAGCGGATGGGCAGTGGTGGAAATGGGATACAGAATTACACAAATTGCCCTTTTTGTATAAAATAGTGCCGAAGCCCTTTTTATATCAAATTAAAAAAGATCTACAAATTAATTTATTGTATTCAGTGTGAATTATTTATAATTTAATAGTTGGTGCTTGAGGAGAAAAAAAAGCACTTTTGTTGAAGAATTTTGTAAATTAAAACTCAGAAAATCAAATATTTTTGAAAGAAGATTGTTCATTTATCTTGTTGTACCAGTTACATATTCCTATTGCCACCACCACCACCATGAAAAATGCAATTTTATATCATTGCCATTTGGGGCAGATGGAAACATGCTCACAAATGTACATTTGTTTGTGCGTATTAGATTGCTTGCCCAATCATAAAATGGGAGACAGTCAATACGGACACAGTGGGCGAGTTCCATTATCTCAACCACTTTGTACGTAAAACGTTTGTAACGTAACTTGTTTGAAATTGGAAGTTGATCAATGTTTGGAATATGTATCAGGCCATACTCTGGTTTCTTAACATTCGAGCACCATTTTCATACGTTATGCGCTAAAACTATTTATGCAAATTGCCCACTCGACCAATTTAATCGACCAGCATCGGGGTTGCACAGTTGCTCAAATTAATCAAATCACACACTGAAAGCGAGAACAGCAGACATCGCCTTTAGACACCAATAGGAAGTAGCATTATTTTCAATGATCGTGCGTCTGTAAAATCTCTAGGTTAGCACCATGCCAAATAATTCACATTAGTCGAAACCTCTGGCGTTACAATACGACGTTCAGTGAAAATTTGATATTTCTAAATACAATATTTCACTTCTTTAAGAAAGTATAAACAATAAAAGTATCGTTCGATAAACAGTATTTGGATTAACTTTCATCTCTGAATATAAAAATAAAAGTAAAAGTGGAACAAATCTTTACATGTGAAAAAAAAATTGTCTCAATTGAACAGAATAGTGTACGCTAAAATCGGCAGCAATATCTTAGTGGAAAAACAAGCCCATGATTCTCGGTTGTTTAGAACAAACACGAAACATATAAAAGCTGAAAAAAGATGCAATGTTAAGACTCGTATAAATCCTGGAAACATGCACAAAGTAACTGGGTACACACGACCATGCTCACATGCGTAGGCGTTGTCAACCAAAAAATGTCCGCATCAAAATCGATACAAGAACCAAAGTAAAAAAACCATTTCACTACACTCTACTTTGGACATGACATGCGCGTTCGGTCATTCGTCGCAGATAGAATAATAAATGAGTTACCTTTCCCTGAAATCAACCAACCGGGAACCGTCAGGGTAACAACACATGGGAGATTAACGTTTTTTTTGGTTTTTTGAAGATAGAGAGAGAAGGAATCGAGACGCAGAGAAAAAAGAAACAAAAATGCAAAGACGACATCAATTCGTAGAACTAAATTGAAGTTGAGAATGACGTCAAATAAATCGGAATATTGCATTTAACATTTTCAGTCAGTACTTTACTCAATTTAATAACGTTACTAACATTAAATATTTAACATTAAAGAAAACAAAATATTTCACAAATCAAGTCAGAAAAGAAATATAAAGTTATCTCACAAAATCATAATGGAAATAAATATTTTGAAATATCTAAGTTCATTAATAACTTAAACCAATTAAAAAAGTTATTGATTTACAACAAACTTTATAATTTGGTAGATCATGTACGGTAACAGATAGTTCTAGCTAAATTTCTCGCGAATTAATTTAGAAATCGGAATTAAATTCTCGTCCAATTGTGAATGTAACTAAGTTTGGAATGAAAATTCGAAACTCGAACACAATCATATATCACAAAGAAAAATTGAAAAACTAAATTGAAACCAACACACTCGCAGAATCAATTGGCAGAACAGGTTAAGTATATGCAATATTCGTAAATGTTGACAACGCAGTAAAATTCAAATGAAGAGAATGTCTACACATATTTGAATTCTAAATAACAAATGAATGAACGTGAGCACGGACGTTGACGAGCCTCCACTCAAAAAACAGGGAAACTTCCAGTAGACAAAGGGGGAGGGGAAACATGTCCACAAATCACGACACCCACCTGCCATTGTCTCTGCCTACCCCCCACACCCTAATGGTGTGGATCGGTTGGGTGTTGAGTACGGTTAGATTCTCAGGATCCACCAACTTCAGACTGTTGTCATCCAGATCCATGAACAGCTCTTTGCCCTACCAAAGAAAATAAGTTAAAATGAGTTTGATTGCTTGTAAATTAAATGCTATAAGTATTAACTTTTCAAATAAAGTAAAGAAAAAATACAGGCGAAGTAAAAACCAACTTTGTAAAAGGAATTCCGATATTTTACATTTGTAATTGACACTGAATATATTTCGATTACTTTTGGACTTACCCTATAAAATGCCTATTAAAAAACACAGTCCAAAATACTCCTTCACTCAAAAAGTTCCTGGATCTTTTTATAAACGAGTGAATACGATTTTGTGTTGGAAAAAATTGTGGCATGTAAATTGTGTAATAAAATGTGTACAGGACGATGCACTTTCGCTCAAAAAATTTAAGGAAGGCCGCGAAACTCTTGAAGACGATGAGCGTGTTTAGCGGCCAACAACATCGCGAAACGACTCAAATATTTTACTATATTTTACTATACTCAAACAAAACGTCAATCATCCTCCTGGAAATTTTCAACGTTTCGGTGATAAAGATGCAGTAAAAGAAGCTACGACAGACGCTATGCAACGGGTTGCAAAATATAGATTCCAGGAATGTTTTGAGCTGTTGTACAGAGTACAAACGTTGGCATTTGGTGGGTAACAGAGGAAGGAGAGTACTTTGAAGGTTGATATGTGAAACCGATCTCAAAGCATAAAATTTGAAAATATAGCGCCAGTACAGAACTTCTTGAATGTAGTAGTATATTGTACTTTTCTAACTACCATCGTATTTTAATAGCATATTAAAAATTCGTGCAAAAATGTTTTAGCAAATATTTGCTTTACATTAAATGTTCTGCGCGTCAGATTCATAATGAAATACTGATAAAGGTTATACTAAATGAAATAAATAATCTTTAAATAAAACGTTTTGTAACATTGAAAAAATATTTTTAGCTCAGTGTAAGTCAACTTACATCTCCCCATCTGCCAACCACATCGAGTATATCGTTTCTGCCCAGAGAGAGGTCCACAATGCACTTGTTGACCGCCTTGCTGCTGCGCTCGGGAGTCAAATCCTCCTCGGCGATTTCCACCCAGCCCAGAGAACGAACGGCAAACCGAATGGGCTACAGAAAGAAAGTGGTGGTTAAAATAACATATTAAAACAATTTAAGGAATGCGTATAGAAATATATTGAAATATATATTTTTCATATATTACTAACCTTGTCGTTGTTATCGTGTTCTATTCTTGGATAACTTTTTCGCCTACAAAAGATATGTAAAGATATCATATCGGGAGAAATATTGATAAATTTTCAGATTGTTACTAATTAATTATTTTTCGGCTTTAGATGAGTCATTACACAAACAGCTACTCACTTGTAACTATCTTTAACTAATCCTGAGTCCGCAGGTGGCGGAAGCGCAACAGTTAATGGAGCAGTGCACAGTCCACTGTTACTGGTTATCTAGGAAACAATAAATAAATAAAAATAAGACACAAAACACCTCACCATCATGGCCAAAGCGTCCAAAAGATCATATATAGAAAAACAAATCTAGATTGTGAGTGGTCATGAAAAATAGTTGCTCACAATTTCTTTTGATATGGATTTTTTGATTTCCTTGTACGACGAGTGAAGATGTAGAGGAATTTCTCGCTGGATCGTTCCGCTTTTGATGTGCCAATAGTATGGTCCATCGTTATCTAAGAATAAATGAAGATAAAAGAATTAATTGAAATTGAAAAAAGACACAAATAATAATACAATAAATAATAGTAAAGTAAAAATAACGAGCTGGAAGAGGAATCCCAACTCACCTTCGTGTCGCTCCCAGCCGGGCGGCAGCGCGTCGGCGGGCAGTAGAGAGGTGCCGGAGCATGTGTCTGTGTCTTTGCCGTCCCCAAGTGGGGTGGTGGGCTTGCTGGTGGCCGCGGCGGCCGCCGAGGAAGATTGTGGCAGGCAGGCACCCTCGATGCTGCCGCTGCCGCCGCCCCCGGTGCTCTTGTTCCGTTTGACCAGCACGGCGTACAGGTCATTGTTCAGCTGACCCGGCACGTGCGGAATGAGAGGCGCCTCCTCGTTAGGCGCTGTGTCCATACTGTCCGGCGAGTTGAGCTCCATACAGCTACCACCCAAATCATTGCTGTTGCTAGATAAGCGATTTAGACGAGATACAGTATCATTAGAATCTACACGAATTTTATTCGGGCAATATGGTATACTAAATTTTCATCTTTGAAAAAAGAAATTAGTCACACCTGTCCGCTACTAATCAATCACAGACAATGACAATTGCTCAATAAAATATTCTTGCTGATTTTCTAGTATAAAATAATAAACAGTAACACATATTAAAAGCCGCTAATAATTTTGAATTTTTGAATATCAAAATTGTATATATATATACAAGAAGGGTGCCCGGCTTTGCCTGGGTTTACAGTAACCACCAATGAAATGAAATATTAATTGCTTAAATTTACTGGCTATTTTACGTTTTAACGATTGTCTCATCTATAACGTCAGTTTCTAGTTTTGGACCTCCTTAAC
>JAQGBY010001518.1:0-28777 GCA_034698785.1 Mycogona germanica | reverse complement strand
ACGTCACCAAATCAGCCAATCACAGGGCGACGAACATTTTTGTTCGCTGGCGGAGTTTGTCGAGAAACCCTACTCTGAAATAACTTCGCTCGACTACAAATGTGTGGAACTCACTACAGCTGAAATTTTATTCAATTTCGCTAAGCCGTTCGTAAGTAAACGCTCGAACAGACTAAAGAAAACAAATTAATAAAATATATAATAATATATATATATTGCACCCCGTTAAGCATAGCACAGCTCATGCAATACTAAATATAAGTTTGATGTTCGTAATGAATGATGACGCAAACTCAATATCTAAACGCACCTCGTTCTAATAAGGATCAATATAACTAGTACGTATAAAATGGCGTGTTAAGCTCTGAAGTATTTAGAAAATGGTATATATTTACTACAGAGTGTATTCATGTACATTTTATATTGTTGGCATGACATTGAGGGGATTTTACGATTTATTGACCACGCCGTATTTGACTTGAAAAGCGAGCCCAAATTGTCCCTCGGTAATCTTGGTAAACCAGACACTCGACAAAACAAGTTTTCGATTTGTTTAATTGTATCTTTTGTGCGTGCGCGGACTAAACATGCAAATGTGATTATAGCGTCCGTTTCCGAGTCATTCCCATTTCCTTTTGTCCTACCAAAATCAATTCACAATTCATGTCGTTGCACCTATGTGCGTATAATTCCATTATGGTAATGATATGCTTTTGCTATATTGGCATTGTCAATTGTCATGCTCGAGTCAATTATGCCCTGATAGAGCAATGTGTATAATATGGTGACAGTGTTCGAAAAGAAACAAGGAAAAAGCCAATCCTGATTGTGGCTCGGCGATCCAGGGTTCGATTCCCGGCACGGGTACTGGTCGTGCGTCTCGCATAGTGCTTAAGCACTATGAGAGGGGTACGTAACGACTGTAGTGCGGTTGACTACAGTTGATTGGTTAAAAAAAAACGCCCGACTCAGAACCAGCATTTGACTTCTGAGCAAATAATTGTGTTGTGAGTGATTGCCAACTCTGAGGAAATAAGGGGCAACGCTTCTCTGTGGGCACGTTGAGGATAAAATGGTAGACGGAATTTGAAACGAGCGCATTAATGATAAAACGTTTAGAGTGAAGGCACAGAAAGGTAAAGTAAATTGCAAAATACAATTTGCATAGGGATAACTGAAATTATCATAATAAAAAATAAACATTTCGTCATTTAGGCGGGCGATGGTTGGTTGCAGTTGGCGCCCTTTATGACGCATAGCCCGCTAAATGATAATGTCATTTAGCGGTAATAATGTCAATGCTCAATGGGAATGCTAGACATTGTTAGTTCTCGGAGTCGATAGTACTCCGATCATCGATCTACCAAAACCAACTAATGATTAGATGAACTGATAGAACGCCAACAAAGTGCACCAATAACTGTCATGAGCAAGCCCTATTTATTAATTTATCTTTCGATTCAGTTTCACCATTTTCCAACATCTCATTGAAAGCACTCAAATTATAAAAGCTTCTACCTTCAAGTGAAAATTGCGTTAATCGATATAAGAGCAGATACAATACCTGTATACATGTATATATATTTTCTAAAAAAAATAGACAGCTCACTAAATTCAAAAAAGCATTCGCTTGAGTAGAAATATTAGGTTTTCCGGTGATGTTCCAGTTTCAGTGGCGTACACCTTGTGAGACCCACAATGCCAGTCATTATTATTTTACCTGCGCCGTTTCACTCTGTAGGATTGTTCCTGTTGCTGTCGCAACGACCGCGTTTCCTGTACACGAGCAATTGCATCGATTGCGTCCGGAAAAGACACAGTGCTGGATAGTACACGTATCTGATATCTGTACAGTCCGCATACATTGAGCCCAGGGGTTATGGGGAGCGTGCTTGCTCAGCGAGCGGGGCACTGGAACAACGGATTGGAACGAACACTGCTACCAGGTAGCGCAGTAGGTGAGGTTAAGGGCTTCCGGTGGAGTCGGTGGTGCCATGTGCAGAGATTGTAAAATGGCGCCCTCCAACCCACCGCTCTTATCAATATCCATGTTCTATATAGGGTTGGATGTTCGTGAGTTGAATTTTTATCTTTTATTCGCAGCTGAGCGAACAAATCTTGAGTTTGATTTTGATACAAATGCGAGTTAAACGTCAGGTGACGGCAGGTTGCAATTGTTGCCGCTTGTGGCGCAGATGATATCGTGAACAGCTAAAGATGCGACGGACAAACTAATTAACACAAATTAAATATATAATTATTTTTTTTATTAATAGACAATTTTATTTGGAATGCTCGTAAATATAAGAAATCATAGATATAGTTAACTTGTTTTTGATCACCTGAATTAATAGATGATAGTTATAGTATTTCACATTTTCCAAAAGCAGGCGTTCGTTTTTTGAGAAGCACTTCTTGATATTGAAGCTGGTATTTCATACGTCAACTAAAGTTTGTCATTATATTTGTTTGGTGTCAGATACATCATGAATTCAGTTTTCTTTTGTTCTTTCTCATCTGCGTTTTATTCGTAGTGGATCCACCCAACAAAATTGGATTTGAGAAAGCAATCAAAAAGTGCACAACTTTTTAAAGCCCTCCTAAATCCACAATATTCTACTGCGAAATTCAGACACAGCAAGCCGCCATACTCTGCATTCATTTCTGCGCCATGGGGGCGTGCCCATGATGTCCCCCCCGCCTCCTCCCCACACACCAACGAAGTCCCAGGGAATGGACGTAATTTCATCGCCTTCGAAATTGCTGAATGGCCACCTAATATGGGCCCGTGGAAATGGATGATTTCGAAGGAACAGAGAATTGGTGGATTTCGAGTAATCGCTTTGTCACTCCAGTTGTTCAATTGACGTAAGCCAGGCTTCTCTGACGTTTGTTGGACATCTTTTTTTTTTGTGTAAACTTCATAATTTCGTGTGTTTCTATACTATGGGGGAATAGGGCCGTGGGTGTGAAAATCCCATGCGAATTTATATTCGCGCGCCCGGGCTTTTCGTAAGTGACGTTAGTCTCTTGTCTGAGATGGATTTATTCAGACCG
The DNA here is from genome assembly GCA_034698785.1 of Mycogona germanica. Lineage (NCBI taxonomy): Eukaryota > Metazoa > Arthropoda > Diplopoda > Chordeumatida > Chordeumatidae > Mycogona > Mycogona germanica. The sequence goes on along the minus strand of JAQGBY010001518.1, from coordinate 25,720 downwards.
GTATCGAGAATTATGTGTCAAGGACGGCGGTTATCATACGCAGACCTACCACTCATTTTTATGACATCGGTTTGGTTAAAGCTTTGCAAAAATGCGATGTCGGTTTTATAGTGTTTATTTTGTGGTCTTGGATACAATATATCTATGAAATTTCGCTGCGGAGAAATCGTAAATATAGAACATCAGTAAAAAGGTAATTTCCAAAGTACCAAGGAACTGCTAAATAAATATTGCAAACTAGTTTGACAAGTAATAACGAAATCGTACAATGTCTGTTAGCAAAAGACATTTTCATGAGTAAAAAATTCCGCACAATGTTGCTTAATACATGGTCGCACCAATTGAAATTGGACGTAATTCGCCTCATAGGCCGCATAGTTCCGACTTAGCAAAACAGGGAGCGCTGTCAATGAAATACATGAGTAGAAAAATGTTAGCAATCACTAAAAGCATCGCTGCATTGCGTGGCAGCCATCGTTAATGTGTCTGGTTGCCACCCAGTTAACAAGATTTGCTCGTTACTCCAAACACCGAATCGCATCTTTTGGTGCCCTCTGGTGGCGTTCCAGATAATCAGTTGATCCGTTGCAGTTTAAGTATAGGTAGAGTGATAATACAAGAACCATTGAACGTTTCTATTAACTTTGGGCAATTGCCCGAGAGCTTCTCAAAATCAAATCGGTTTAGTGTTTGGAAATTATTCAGTGTAATGCCAACAGTGCGTGAAACGATATCAAAATTACCTTTTGGTTGAGTGAGTAGATTTCCTAAATCGTTTACTGACATTTTCTCATCTCTTAATATCGGATGGTTAGACATAGCTGAGACAGAGCTTAAGAATTGTCGATCCCACTTTTGCCTCCATGGAGTACGACTCACCATTTGGAGCCCCTGTACTCTTTGCCTTAAGCCATAAAAAACAAATGCGCCTGCGATAAGCGCTCATCAGTCGAATGCGCGTTCAGTTCACGCAGATTTGCATATTTTTCGATCCGATCAAATTATCGCATGCAGACTTGGAAATGAGTGTACATATATACAGGTGTATAAAAGCAGCCCCGTGGACACAAATGTGTTGATTACACGAATAGAGTGAACGTCCAGTCGTTCTATGGCGAGAGAGATGATGATTAATGAAAGTGCAGTGAGTGTGTGTGTGTGTGTGTAGGCGAACTTCATGCAGATATTTGGCTACCGAGCTCTGGTATGTTTAGTGGATAAAAACGTGATAAAGAACACTCTTTTAGGGTTGGGGGCTGGTAAATACTCCTGAGACTCACTTCCTCACAAAAGCAAAATGGCAGCCCGTTTCGAAATGGATCTTACCAATAATAAAATCGCCTAGGCATGTTCTAAACTGAAACACCCATCTTGCGGTGATTTAATTCGCCTACCGAAATCCTCGGGTTACCCAATAGAATCGTCTCTGATTTATACTTCCGGTGGCAAGCATGATGCGGCACCGTGAGTGGCTTGACTTTTTTCAATAACTAACTGAATATGGGGGGGGCGTTATCTTTTTCAATGTGCACATAAATGTATAATGTGGGTAACGGGGTCTCAGGATCATATGCACGCTGGTAATGTGCAGCATGTGTCAACAAATTGTGCCTGTAATGTGAAAAGCTTGTTTATTGTATCGGGCAGATGGCTTTCCCACACGCTATTTGTTCTTTTTTTTTATATAAAGAGAGATGGCAAACGTCGTTACTTTGAACACTCTTCCCCTCTCCCTCTCTCCAGGACATTTGTTTTGCAATTCTTTGAAATTTATTATGGAAATTTATGTTCGTTTTCTTTGCCTGTGGGAAATGTGTTCACCTTTACTTTTGTTTTGTCCCATTACAGATATTTGTTCCCATACGGAACACAAAAAAGTAAACTAACAAATATGCATGAAGAGATCTAGATATTACAACAAAAATTACAAACATCACCTTAAAATATTTTGTGTATCGTAGAATTACAACTACAAAGATATATGTCGTTGGATAGTGTACAAGTAGATGCCGGGATTTGTCCTTTCACTATTTTAACAAAGTTGTGTCGATTGCCTCCTTAGACAATATTTATTTGTTAACTCTTAAAACATGCATACTTTTTAAATGGTGCATAGAATAGCGCATATGTGTGTAAATTGAATATTTATTATACATTTATAAATTTCTTTGGGGCACATTTGGGTCGACTTTATTCATTTCTGGCATGATAGTGACGCCCCTGATCAGCGACGATCGGAAACATGGAACCGGATGTAGCGGAAAATGTTACAAGTTGTGATAATAGCGCCATCTAGCTATCCCGACAAGAGCTGACATAGGCGTTATCGACTTGCCGCAACTCATACATGAAATTGAATTTGTGTTTCCATCTTTTTCATGAGGTTTTCGGGAAATTTTTTATGGGTTTCGCTACGCCTCATATAGTGGATGCAACTGCCGGGAACGGTAATACAACACAGAAAACACCTCTAGAGGCGCTACTGTTTCGTCAGGGAGTCTACACATCAGCTTGAAGACCAGAGAGTAGTCCTACTTCTAAAGCAATGATTCGTCCCTTTGCTCTAAAGTATTCCGGACACTCCAAAGCTGACAAGCAGCGCCTCGTGGATGGGGGGGGGGTTTGTCCCGCCGAGCAGGTTTACCACATCAGCGCGTTCCTACGTAGATGTAAATGCAGAGAGAAGGAAAAGGAAATGACGACCAACGAATTAGGTTTTATTACGATTCGAAACGCACATCCACCCATTAAATACGATCAAATTAGAAAAGGCATATTTCCATGTGTGCGCGAAGTGGCTCGCAGGCAAAGCGTATAGTATCTACATAATTGCGCCAGTGTTGTCATTGTCGCACGTCCCATAATCGTTCGAAATTCCAAAACCGTCCCGCATCAGCATCGTTCCTTCAATATTCCATCCCACCCCACTACCTACAGCCACCTCACACCACCGCAATGCGTCATCTAAGGCATCCTCATGTATTAATAATGGCAAACGTAACGCTCGCCCCATCATCCAACAATCGCCACCCAATTCATGTGCACATTTTTCACTCACGAACGCATTTCGAAAATAAAAAAAACCGCCTAGTATCCTAGTTACATTGGCCAAGCATGCTTCATCCAAGCTCGCTTGATCAGAGTACGTTTAGACATCGAACAAAAACGGCACGTCCGTACTTCGACAAGAAATGACTAGGCGCGCTCGAATGACAATTTGTCCAACTTAATTGGGTTCAAGAATTCCAATTGTGCTGGAGAGGGTGCGTTTAACTTTTAATATGAATTGACCACGCGATCTGTATCGCTCGCGATGGACACGATTTCAATGAAAAAAATTTCTTTGTCGTTTGAAGTATGCTTACCACTTACCTAGACTAGAAACTCTAGAATTTTAATTGTGCTTGAGAGTGTACGACTGACTGTGGTTCGGCGGTCCCGGGGTTCGATTCCCGGCGCGGGCTCTCGATAATTTCGATGCCGGGCTACTGGTGGAATGAGAGGCGGCTGTAAATAAACTATCGCGGATATTTGTTTGTATTGTATGCAGCCCCTAGTTTAGACGAGTGATGCAATCCTCGCGAACTCGGTTGCGTCATTGGCGCATTAGCCAGATGAAGAAAAATGCGATCTCTCAGTTCCCCAACCCCATCATAAAACCATCGTTGAGGATGTCTGACCGTTGCGGCTCGCAGACTAATTGCCCAAGATCGTGGCGCCAACACTGAACTAAAAAAATTCCCAAAGCGCTAAATTGTTGGAGGAATGACACCACCGAGGGAGTTGGAGAGTCTAGTGGCCTCCCAAAGTTTGTGAGCCACCGAGCACTGGGTGCGCCAGGGTCACCACGAGGTGGCGACTCTGGCGCTAAGCCGATTTTTCCCATGCAGGGGTCACCGGCTGACCCCCAATACGCACGAGCAAGCAAGTGTGCAGTTCTTGTCTTGCTCTCTCTCGCTAGTTTGCTCTGTTCCCTCGATTACTTTCTTGCTTTGTCGTCATCGCTTGTATAGCTAGTTCCGGACCATAAAAAGTCGCGCTTTTACCATTGCAATTCCGTCTCTTCACTGCTAGAAATTAGCAATTTCGGTGTTGTTTAAATAATGAATGGTAATAGATCCCCCAGCCGTGGCTGAAACTGTAGAAATTGGAACCTACCCAACTCCCAACTGGATGTCTCGCAATACAGATTCGAGATATCAATGCTGCGCACGTAGAGGCGCTACGATAGACGCAGCTCTCGAAGAGGGAAACATCAAAGGCATATATTAACGCAGTCAACAAGTAGTTGGCAAAAGGAAAACTGCCGCCCAAAATGGCACTACATAAATGTCAATGATGGGAATGGTGCGAGCTATGAGCGAGCAATCATCGCGTTCCTAGCGGCAATCGCAGTAAATTTTCAAAGCGTTTTGCCCGAAGGATTATTTTTAATAGCGACCTAGGACGGACATTTGGGCCAGAGGAAAATTGATCAGTGCGGCAAAGTAACAGCTTTTGCTGATAAGATGGCTTCATCGATAAGTGGCACTCCATCACCGTCACAAGGTTTGCAATAAAAATAAATGTACACACAATGTTACGGTTTAATTCGTCAGGAAATATTATTTTCTGTCAACATTCATGGCTTTTGAGAAATCTAGTGCCTAAATCTGTCACAAAGACAGACGAAGTCAGGATGTATATTGATTTGGTCAAGGGCTAGGACCCGGCCGAGGTTTCTGGAATTTTTCGTGCGAGAGAAATTGCTGCTCTCGCCTTCCTTGGGAATGCAAGTAGCAGATATAAAGAAGGTGATGACGTCACTTCCGCGGGCGAGCATCAAACATATGGCAAGGGAATGAGATTTGAAATGACATTAACAGTGAAAGAAACAGATTTGGTGGGTGCTGCTCTCTGGTGGCGGGCGAGTATGGTGCTGCCCCTCGCTGAGAGGCAATCACACATTGCACCGGCAATCACACATTTGCAGTCGATGTGTGCACATATTTTATCCTGCTTTTTGTTTTTCAAATCAAAGGAACGAAATTTGGTGAGATAATAATGTTTAAAAAAATGATTAGAGTAAGATTAAAGGGTTTGAGGGAATTACTTTCACATGCCCACATTCAATGACCTGATTTTTTTTCTATTTTCCAAGTTGGTGACACCTGTTTTCCTCAATATTTCTTAATGTACCTGTGTATATGATTTCTTTTTTTATTGCTTGTGCCAGTTTGACATAAATCTTGTATTACATCATGCTGGTAACACAAAAGCGAATTAACAGTCAGGGATGATAAGAAAAACAAAACAAATGACGCATCTGAAACCTCCGAGAAGCTTACGAGCGAAAAAGACGCAGGAGAAACAACTCTCTCTAAGAATAAATATATATATATGGCGACCAGGAGAGTTGGATAGCGGAAGAAAACAACGGGGATTGTAATCCGAGAGGCAAAGCGTTCGAAATAGTCTTCTGCCTCATTTCATTCGACCCACAAGTTTGCACAGACGACATCATTTACTTCTCATTCATTCGTTCTTTGAGAACGCGCGCCATTGGAAAAACAATAAACACTGGTGGTGCCGCGAATAACAAAACACACAAGTCGCTCTCAAACATTTCCGCGTCACCTACTTACATTCTCTCGTAAGGAAAATGTGAATAATAATATGTAGAACTCGGATGTCAATCAGATTTACATCTTATTCACAGTTGGATCTTTTTTTAAAATAGTACTTTGTCTTTTTTTGTTGTTGCAGTATTCGTGTACAATATGATTTAAGAAAATGTTGATAATTGCCATATGTTCCACTGTACATCAAATCTACTGCGATCCAATATTTGTACCCCACTGCCCTATAAACCGCACCCGAGATCACTTGATGCGGCGTTTCCCTGGTTCCCTCCACCGCTTTATCAGTCGCTGAACTTGTTATGTCAACGAAATGCACGCTCCATCGAGTGCATGCATCAACTGATAGATCCACACAGACCCACTCCAGTCGAGCTTCGTATCCTCGAGTACTGATTTAATGAAATAGTAATCGATCCTCAGAAAAGCGATCAACTGACGCGACCCGATAGGCAAATTCCTCAATTTCCTGCGCGACTTCTTCGACTACAGAGTACATTGACTGAAGCAACAACCCCCGTAGCAATAACCTTTCCATTGAAACAGAATTACGTAATCAGTTTGGTCTTGTGTGTTTCTGAATGTTGACAAGGCCCACTTCAGACCCAGAATACTTTCGCATGAAATGTGCTGTTGGTGATTTAATTTAAACGGAATTGCTCTCCAAAATGCTGAAGTCACTCTCAAATAATATATTTTTTAATGCACTTTTATGTGAAATAGAGACGAACCTTTAGGGGAGACATTTAGGCGATTGTATATCTGACTAGTAATTAAGCCTGTCTCAAGGGCAGTCGGTAGAAATATGGAAAGTGCTGATGGAGGAATGGAGATTGCCTAGGTTCGCTACCTAGGAAAGGATCTTTAACGTGTATCTGATATCGTACAGCTACAGATTCTACAACGGTTTTACTTTCATTCCGAAGAAATTCACATTATCGAACAGTGCTGAGGACACAGAAAACAATAGCTGTTTATTTCCTTCTACTCAGGATGGCAAAAATATATTTGTAATTTGTTGTCAACCGAATAGTCTTTAACGTAATTGATATCTCTTTCATATTCATTACAAATATTATTTAAAAAATATTATTCAAATGGTGGCATTAATTCACCGAAAACAAATTACTATGTAGGCCTATTATCAAATTTCGTTAATATTATCCTAACTACGACTTCATCTCCAAATATTGTATTGGATGCAAAAAATTACCTGGTTTGGCGATCTTTTGCGAACATTATAATTTGCTCATACGTAAAGTATCAATATTTTGTTTGTTTTCTTTCGCGTTGGCTTTTGCCGTAGAAAAATTACAAATAGCTGATCTTTTGAATATCGTTTTATTATCTCCGTTTTTTTAAATTTCTGAACACCCCCTCCCGTCACCAACAAATTATTTTGATTTGTAGAACTGTGTTCTATTATATAAGGGAGTTGTCGGGAATTAAACAACAACTTAATAAATTCTCCCAATTATTAATTCCGATTTTTATTTTCTGAAACTCGTTCTGAAGGTTTTGATATTTCGATTTATTCATTAGTGGAATGGTCAATTATACACGCGTACACATTGGTACATAGACCAAAATACATTAACGTCAATCAATTGCCCTGACTATTCAAATTTCAGTTTTGAAACATTACACAATGTAGCACGTTTAATACGAGTACATAATGTGTTACCTAAATATCCATTCGGAAAGGTAGGTATAATTAGCACAAAACAGTGCTTAATTAGTGAACGATTTTTTTTCTGGTCGCAAGTTGGTACTATGGCAACAATGACCCTGAAATGCGTCACTGCAACAGCTGCGCGAGCACCATTATGCCTAGACGTAATTGAGTAATGTCGTGGGGGATTACGTCTGACCACATTGAGCCTCGAGCACTTCAAGTGGTTCCGAGTGAGCGTGGACTGACCCACATTGACGGCGAGACCCAATATAATGTATCATGTTAATACCTCGCTAAGGTTTAAGACAGACATCCGAAGACGAAAGGTCATATCTACATCTCAACAGGTAATAACACGACAGTGTAGTTATTTTGGCAGTCGGTATTGACGACGTGCGGATCGTCTGACGAGTTGGCTGGTATTCATACTCGTCTAATTAACATCAGCATCAATGATCTTTAACATTGCGAAGAATGATATCTGTCGTAATCACTCTGGGGCTTTGAAATACTTCGGCTATCGAGAATGCAGGTGGTGGGCTCGAATCTGTTAAACTGGCAAAGAATTATTTAAAATTGAATAACTTTCGCCCAGTGTGCGGACTTTGATGAATCGATAGGTGCATAAAGTTGGTTCGGACTCTGCTGTCCTGCGCCCAATACGATTAAATCTGCCATATCATGGATTACCTGATCTATACTCTACGTACTCATTAAAAGTATCTCTATTGTTAAGAATTTTGAGCTCGGTTTGGACAGGAGAAGGGCTTAATCGTGTCACTTCCCTTTATTCTGACAACGTGTATCGAATATTTTGATGGAAGAGCTACACGATGTAGCGTCTCAAAAATAGATAGGAGCTGCTACAAACAAGCTCCAACACCTTTGTCTCTCAGTTGGATTCAGGTGATGCTACGTGTGCGCGGGCGGAGTGCAAAGGTAAGGCGAATTATCCCCCAGCGTTGGGGGAGCGCACACGTCGGTCGTAACCATGGCAACCGGATATAGCATGTCGCCTCGCGCAGAGTAGCGAACCACCGGCAAGGAAACTCTTCAAAGCACCTGGTGGATAGATAGACCAGGCACAAAATATCGTAATTTAGGAAAATATTAATTGAGACGTGTAAAAAAAAGTGTCGAAAAATCTGTTATAGGCGGAAATATATTTAATTTCCGCCGTCGAATTTATTGGTGTCACGTACGTGTTTTTTTTTAATGAAAAACAATTTTCTCCATGACCTTTCAAATTAACATTTGAGTTTTATCACGGTGCAGTATTTAATTGCACAACTGTTATACTACAACGTGTCAAGAAGGAATTCGTTAGCGATATGTCAAATTGTTTACATACATAAATTATTTTTCATCAAAAATAACGAGAATAGGACGTCTTAAAAAGTGCTCGGGACAACGCCGGACGAAAAAAGACGAACAGTCGGCGACAAACTCTTCAAATAAAACAACTATTATCCAATAAAGATAAACTAGTATGGAAAAAGTGGGAATCGTCATCGTTCTTGTTTTTCGTCAGTTGCAGTGGTTTTCATTGTAGTTTATTCTTGTTAAATAATAGTTATTCTATTATTACATTTGAAGAGTTTGTCGCCGACTGTGTTTGTCTTTTTTGTCCGGCGCTGTCCCGGGCACAACTCTCTCTATATTTATTACATTTTTTCATGTTAAGACATTTCATATAGATTATGTTTTACGTGACGTCATTTGAAGTAAACCTGAAAATCCAAAATGCACACCCTGGTGTAGAAATGAGAATAGTTGTAACATCAATCTCTCTCGTGTGTCCGCTTCAATGGCCCGATCCTATTGCGTTATCTATTATTTCCTACCAATCTCACTTGAAGACATCTCCAAAATAAAAAAGAAACTGTTTGACAGCCACTGTAGTTTTACTGATGTGTGTTCGAATATTCCAATCCTGATGCTGGTCAAAATTGCGAATAAAAACCGAGAAATAAGTTGAGTCGGTTCTGATCTCTGCACTAAAATCTAACAAATTCAATTGAGAAAATTTCCGAAGAGTTTGAACACCGCCGCGCCAGCAACGTTGAGCTCGTCTTTTCCTCGGAATCTGTTGTACGCAATCTTAGAGAATCGGTTCCACACACGATGACTCGAGATAAAAGCAAACTCCATGTGATCCGGTGAGCGTTGTCATGCGCCTATAGTGGTGATGGTGATGGGGACGGGAGAAAGGCGGGGTTAATACATGTGGTGAGCAATGTGCTCGAGAAAACAAAGAAGCGGGCCCGTTGATGAGGATGAGAAGGAGGAACCAGAGAGAACCACTTAGAGATTCGCGTTGGTTGCTGGTTTGTGGTGATGACAATTAGTTTTACTGGCTAAATGTACGAGGCTTGTATGTACCGTCGAGTCCTCTCCAATCGACGCGGCAAACCTGATGCTCGATTCCCTTTTTTCGCTCACCGGATATTCTAGAATAGGTGTCCCTGGAAATACGATCCATAATTGTGTCGTCGCTACGTCTGACTGATGTTTCACTCAGTCAATGTTAGCAGTCGTCCTGACGTTTCCCTCGCCATGTCAGAAATTTATACGGATTGTTTGCCTGTGGTATTAAGGTTCAAATGTTTTTTTTTTAACCGAAAGGTTTGGTGGCATATCCTCCTGAGAATCCTTGTACCTGTACACACATGTGCACTTGGAAAGTGCTGTGCATTTGCGGATCGAAAAAATAATAATAGAATAAATGAAACCTGGAGCCCAAAATTGCGGATAATTCGATTATCGAATTGGACAGTATCAAGAAAAAAAGCAAACTGTCAAAAAGTTGTATTATTAGTTGCAATGTATCCTTTAAACTTCGTCTAACCGACGAGACATTTGATCTTTGCAGGCTAAAGTTTTCTGAAAAGTTGTTGCGTCCCTAAACACTAATCTAATAAAAAAATTGTTTATCGCTTTATCGATAAGTGGAGATAAGCGGCCTTATAATTTATGACAAATAGATTATATACGAAAGTATTTACCTTATATTTCCAAGATAACGATCAATGCACTGTGTCCACATATCCCGGTGTTGTGATCAATATAAATACGTAGGACTTCGAAACCACGTGGTTGGTTCGAACCGGGTTTGAAGGCCGGGCGTAGGCCAAAATACATCGTAGTCCGTCATTTCAACCGAATATTACGGCATAGGATGTGAGAGACACCTACGAGTAGTTTGCCGAATCTCTCTTAATTGGATGTTTGCTCACTGCCACCGTCTAGAATTGCATGCGGCAATGGGCGATACGAAAAACCACCCCCCTCTTCCGACGACAATCTCTCACTATATATATATATATAACGTAGTCCGTAGTTCTGAAATTACGATAGTGGTTGGCTGGCGACTACAGAATTTGTGAGCAGTAATAACGTAGAATAGGAAATTGGTGGTCCTGAAAACTTACTCGACAAAAGTAGGGAGCAGCTCTTCTGCAGTCTCGTAAGATTTCTTTGGCAGATGGAACATTCAAGAACCACCATTTTCATTATACGACTGGCCGTGGTGGTGTGACGCTCAATCAGACACGGTCCAATAGAAATCCAATCGGTTGCCATTAACCATAGACGGATAAAAGTTTCGCCGAAAAATGAAATTTCCGGCCAACAGAGAACCACCAGTTAATGACAAGGAACATGAACCGTCACCAGTTCTGACGCCGTCTAAGGGGCATCCGATGACAAGGATCAAACACATAGTCATTCTGCGTTTACTTCATTGATAACAATAGGACCCCTTTACGATAGGACTACGAAAAAACCATCATTAATCTTTCTGCTTATTGTAATACAATCATAGCCCGGATAATTAAAACATCGTTGTTCGGTCGCACTGTTAATTACTGTATAGCGTGATTCGGCGATTAACTTCAGAGCACAGAATCTGATTATAACACAAAAATGTATGAAATATTCTATATACTGTACTTGGTTTCCGTAATTGAAATACAGGACTACGTGCGAGTAACTCGAGAATCATTAAGTTACGGCTGTATCTGCCGTATACTCTTTTATATCTCGATTAGAGAAACACGCGAAACTACATGGAAAGAATGAGGCGTTGTTGTGGCTGCCTTTCTTCTTTGCCGCACCAGCTAGGTGCTTATTACATAAAGACGTGGTCTCTCTAAAATCATAGGAAACCCGGCATATTAAAGTTGACCTATACTTACAGTAGCTGGTATGACTCTTAACAACATGGAATGAATATTTTAGCATTTCTGACACAACTACTTTGCGAATAGGAAATGATAATAAAATTAAGAATGATAAACATTTTTACTTTATTATTACCGCATTAAAACCTACATTCAAACCTAACCTAATATTAAGATCACTGGGCCGGAAATCCAGGGGTATGTGGTTCAATTCACGGTCTGCGCGAAACTCTATATTTTTCACAATTACCAGTTCTAATTAAATAATAGTAAAGTATTATTATAAAAGCGAGTTCGCCACTCGGTTCGTCTTCTTCATTCGGTGCTGTCCCGAATTCACCATTTTCGATTAATAACATCCACACGTCCTAACAAATCTTTCTCCTAATATTAATATTAACATTTCGCGATCTAAAATCATAAAACACTTTTGGTGTTTCATTAATTTGAACTTGATTCGACAGAGAGACATATAATTTGTTACCTATACAATAGGCCACAAGTCGTTCAGCATTCCACGTCACACCCTGTACATTCCTGACTAACGATTTCCAGTATGCGAGTGCAACACTGTACACACAATAATTGCGCGCGGGTCCATAATGCAATTTCGGCCGCAACTTTTTCTATAACAACATCGGCGAAACTCGGACAATACCAACTAATTCGATCACAGGGTTGACTACAATGCAGGTAGGGTGAGAACGATTATCGCTTTTACGGACTTACCATGCTCTGGTATTGCTTGTGGCGCCAATGCCTTTTGTATAGAGTGGACCGCAGGCAGTTGCTGTCACTTTTTTATCCGTAACTTATGTGATTACCTACAAAGTTTTGGAATTTTTTTTATGGCTAGCCTCCTTTCTTTAAAAGTTAATCAATTATGTGTTCATTCATTAACAATAGCTCCATACCAACTGACTCCTGTAGTTGAGGTCAGGAGCCTTTTGCGATGTTACTTTTTAATTTACACAATTGTGTCAATGAAAATTTGAATTAAAAAATAAATAAAAGATAATCGAATAAATTTTCTTTTGAAATAAGAGAACAGGAGACTTGCATAATTAGAATGATTGCTCTAATTTCATTCATATTACAGACATGTACTATCAATTTAAACTGTAGGCGACCCATTTTATGGTTCTGCTCATTTCTTTTATCAAACCGATGACTTTTAGAAATAACGGCTAATTTTTTCGGAGTTTGCGGACGAAATCATTTTGCATTGTCTGAACTCCTTGATTGCGATAGAAGATATCAAATCTTTCTAAAGTAAATTGTAATTGAATTTAAGCTAATAAATTCGTCGCCAAATTAAATTACGAGAGCGAGTTAAATCATAAATGAAAGGAACTCTAGAGGGAACTAAAAACGTGCCAGGCGATAAAGAAAGAAAATAAGAAGAGCGTGATTCATCATTTCTCACAAAACTTTAACGAAAGCCTTTTTATACACCCTTCAATACAGAAAGCCTTACAAGGCACTGTCATGTAGTGTCAACAAAACCACACACATTCTCCCACAGCTTTACAAAATAACTGATTGAAAAATTCTATTGTCACACGACATACCGCTTCCATATTTACTATCTCATTTAAGAACACTACCTGCGTTACTTGAATTAAAAAATGTACTCAATATCTAAAATGCATTATAACCCACATTTTCAATAATTGGATCTACAGAAGCACATCATTCATTTTTTAATTTTATGATGCATAAAATAAAATATTCATAATAAATTCATAATAAATTTATAATGAAATAGAGGTTGTCTCCGGGACAGCACCGGACGAAAAAACGACCAGAGTCGGCAAGAAACTCTCAAATCCTTTCTCGATTCTCAATTTCTCGCCGACTGTGGTCGTCTTTTTTTCGTCCGGTGCTGTCCCGGAGGCAACCTCTATTTCATCATAAATTTATTATGAATTTATTATGAATATTTTATTATTCAATTTTAAGTACGACTTTGCCTCTTATATACTTATATTGTTTAAATTTCAGTGAATATTTTTTTTAAAATGTTAATTTTGTAAGGTTTCTCAAGTTTGTTACTTTGTCACATCAAAGAAGACTTACAAACAAGGGAAATACTGCATCCAATACAATATTTGGACGTGAAATCGAAGTACGGAAAATATCTATGAATATTTTTGCAATTCACTGTTCAACAGGAGTTTCTGTACCCCTCTCGGTGCTTAGGCACTATGTGAGGGGCACGTTTCATTTGAAAATAAGCTAAGTAGCGCGCCTAGGCTCTGCAAAATTGCCAGGAACTTTAGTTTTCAGTTATTTATCCATTGAAATTTATATGCAAATGAACATTCGTTCAGATTGGTGATCAATGACGAAATCACGAGACTAAGAGTCCAACATCTTGGATAATTGTCGCAGATCCTGAAAGCCGTGAAGTTATTTTTAGTTTCGATCAACTTTGATTCGTCCGAAATGCACAGAATACAGAGCAAGGTTTATGTTTTTAAAAATGTATCTAAAAATCAAACGCCTTTGATTCACATAGTGCTGACTAAATCACTGTTCGTTGAGCGGGTATGGCTCGGCGTGACGTCGTGCCCAGGCCCCAGAACTGTCTTCTCATGGTCGACGTCATTAATCACGTCGGCAGTAACAGCGGAGACTGTTGTTACACCTACTGCGCATGCGTGGTACGCCCGGCCGCCTACTTGCCTTTCTTAATAATTAAAATTTCGTTCTCGCATTAATTTGCTTTCCATATTTTATTAATGATTTTACCGCTATTCATCATCATTGGACGACTAGTGGCTCGCTGTCTTGTGTGTGTGTGTATGAGTGAGGGGGGAAGCTGCGAGACGCATGCGCAAAAACAGATGGAACTATGCAATTCGAATTTTAAACGCGCCCTTACAGTTATTCCGCGTAATATTTTTGCTATCAATCGTATCATCAAAATAGAAATTTGTTGCCAAAATTGGAAATGTAGGCAACTAAATTGGATCGAAATAATATGGCCGCTAGATGAGCTGTAACTTTGACGTCACAAATTTGAATTTGTTGATTCAAGAACTTAAAGACAATCAAGTTGAAATATGGTTTTGATATATATGCATCGGTTTTTAATAAAAATGTGTACAACTTGTGGTTTTCGGTGTTTTATTATTTTGTTTTACTAAAATATTATTTGCAAATGTCCCTAGTTAAATTAAATCCTTGTTTTCTTCGCAATTCGAATGTGAAACCAAATCGACCAATACAATAGTTGATTTATTGATTGCTTGGATATACAGTGTGGGCAAAAAAACACACGTTTCGATAGAAATTTCGATCAGCATATATCCACATTCATTAATTTTGCACTGAACCACTTAGCGTACAGTTTTTATCCGGAAATTCTTTTAGAAATTGCCTGGCACTGAAACTTTTCGTTTTACGTAAAAACCAAATCGCGTTTTGCTCTTGTATAGCGAGCGTCACTTTGAACCTTAAGAATTCGAATGATTACGAAGAAAATTGCACTAATCTGCAATTTTCTTCTTAAAATATTATCCGTCTTGGCGTGTTGTCGAACACTTTCTATTCGAATGATTACGTCACGAAGCTGAACGTGCGTAAGACCAATTGGTAAAGAAAGTAAAGACAAACATGTTTGCCCAATTTTAATGGATTAAATTAAAGATTCGCAATTTTATGATCAAATTTCTAGCGAAATGTTTTTCTTGGCCCAAGCTGTAGAACTAGTTACCCATATCTGACCGCGAATGCATTTTCAATGGCGCTGTTTCAGTTGCGAGGTTCGATTCATAGATGGCGCTAGCAGTATCAACGGCATTTACTGGTTGGTATTCGCCTGAAGTAAAGTGGGTAGCTTTAGTAGCAACCCTTTCGGGTTTCGCCGAGGTTAAAATCATAGAGTGTGGCTCTCGGGGTTAAAAACTATGAAAATAAAAGCCCTAGTCACAGAAAGCTAAATTAAAACATCATCTAAAAGAACTGTACAGAACAAACTTGAATCGGTAAAAAATTATATAAGCATTAAGTTAACGGTAAACTTAAGCATTAACGGTAAAGAAATAAGCATTCAATTGAACAAACTCGGAAGAACTGTCAAGAACAAACTTGAAACGGCAAATAAAGAAATAAGCATTAAGAATTGAACAAACTCGGAAGAACTACTCTGTATATTTCGCAAGCTGAATTCATTTATTATCCAACACATTTCATGTAACTTTAAAATTGAAAGCTAAATAAATCATGCACCAACCAATGCGGTCCCAAAAATATATTAAATTAAATTTATTAAATTTATATTTTAATTAAATTTAATTAAAAGCGCTTCGCAATTAGCAATTAATTACATGTGCGTCTAAAACCCCAAATCTATAAATCCGTTATGACAATTAATTGGGTCACAGTTATCCGGGGTCCGATTTTAAACAAAATAACGAACGCGTCGTCAATTTAAAAAACGTCTCCCGAAAATAGATCGATTCCGTTCCTTATAAATTCTTATCCTTAAGTAATCCTTATCCTTAAGTAATCCTTATCCTTAAGTAATCCTTATCCTTAAGTAATCCTTATCCTTAAATAATATCCTTATAAATTGGTACGACTCGTCGTGGCGCAGTTGGTTAAGCGACGGACTGTGGTTCGGCGGTCCCGGGTTCGATTCGCGGCGCGGGCTTGGCTTGGGGTACTGTTGTGATTCATCACTTCAGTGAATTAAACAAAATTAAAAAATAAAAAAAATGACAAAATCGTGCTCCGCACCGAGCAAGCCACCCATAAGTCATGGATACTGGCGCAATCGGTGCTCATATTACCAAGTTGTAATCAGATTATTTATAATCTTGGTGTTTGTAGCATTTGTAAGAGGTTAGTTGGTGGAGGTAAATGTATGGATATTACTGAGGCCCCCCTTTCTGTAACTTAAATGGAATTCGATAGTGAAATTAACTTGGAAATTGTTTGCGCTATTCTCTAGTACTTAGTAATGAATTATTGAAACCCTTATCCGACGATGTACCTTAGCCTGCAACCCAGCTTACCCTTATAGTAAAAATGAAGAAGACGAACCGAGTGGCGAACTCGCTTTTATAATAATATTACCAGTTCTAATTAAAATAATGGTAAAATATTATAAAAGCGAGTTCGCCACTCGGTTCGTATTCTTCATTCGGCCTGTCCCGAATTCAACATTTAATATATATATTCGACATATTTTTCCTAAAAAGGCTGGGAAAATGACAGAATTTGCTTTGTGAACCAGAACCTGTAACACGATTGGATTGTTTTATTCGGCCGTCCGCAAACCACCACTAGTTCACAGTTCTAACGTAAACAGCAATCCGAGTGAGATGGGGTGGCGTCACATTGAACTACTTTGACAATCACTTCAATGTTACAATGTCTGTCTAATTTATAAGTCAGGCAAAAAGTCTGATCCAAATAACTACAGGCCAATTTCTCTTACCTCGGTTGTGTCAAATTATTAGAACATATTTCACAATGCTGTGAAGCACCTTGTTAGAAACAATGTCCTCAATGATGGGTTTATGAAGGGTTTATGAAGGGACGATCTTGTTTGACCTTCTCACCAATGACCTTTAGAAATCATTGGATGGATGTATACAGCAAGATGTGATCTTGTAAATGACAACTTGACCTTCTCACCAATGACCTTTAGAAATCATTGGATGGATGTATACAGCACGATATGATTTTCTTAGATTTTCGTAAAGCTTTTGACACAGTTCCTCATCAACGATTATTAACTAAAGTGAATGGTTATGGTATTAGTAATGAAGTTTTAGACTGGATAGCAACATTTTTAAGTAATAGAAAACAATTTATATACAGGGCAGTGTTTTGGGTCCTCTTTTGTTCCTGTTGTACATCAATGATATATGTGAAGTCGTCCAGTGGTTGAAGGGCGACCGAAACACTAGCAAAACGACAATTTTTCATTTTCAAAATAAAATCAAAAACACAACCAACTTCCATTTTATTTTACACCATCTGCATCGTTAAAGCCAGTAAAGTAAATTCCACCTCTCGGGCCTCGCCAAAGGAGAGATTAGATTTTTGCCCTCCTCCCCTTTTTTCAAAAATGAAAAGTATCATTTTTGGAGGTTTAGTAGTTGTCGGGATTCGAACCCAAAAATGTCTTTCCCACTATACACGTTCCGCAAACGGATTCATTAATCAAAATTGAGGTAGGTCTCCAGGTATAGTGTGTGGCCTCAGGAGTACAAACCAATAGTCCCCCCAGCCGTGACACCTCGCGAATCCTTCAACAGGAAGATAAATTATCCTCTATTGTCCTTGTACAGACATCGACACGCGGCAATATTATGTCGAGTTGAAACTTTACAAATTCCGCGCAAAAAGAAAGATCAGGCCAACTTAATGTGCAACCGAATCCTCCTGAGATCCCCGTGTCCACCTCGGCGCACCTGGAAAACCCCGAGCTTTCCGTGCAACCGTCCAGGTTCACTTTGGATATTGGATTAGAATGTGAGTGTTCACAGTTCAGGGGGTCTCAGGTGGGACACCACGTAAGAGTTTTGTGTCTCCGCCCAGGACTAAGGTAGGGAGAGCTGGCGAATTCGCGCGTGCCAAACGCGTGCCAGGTTTTGGGCGCCGGGCTTAAGTCTTTGACACTGTATGTTCCTGTCGTGCGTACGAGAAAAAGGAGTAGGTGGGTGGCGGGAAGGAGTGTAGGGGGTGGGAGTGCATCTGTTTATATAGACGACCGCAGCCATATCCAGGGCTAGATTTAAATGCTTAGTAGCGCGCAATCCTGCTGTTTCCCGTCTGACTTGGCGCGGATGACAGTTTAATCTCCTTATTGATGACGCCGACGCTCCCGGGGGGGGGGAGGGGGAGAAGGAGGAGGGAGAACGAGCCCCACCTCTTCTCATCACCACCCCCCCCCCTCAAATGCAAAGGTTGGCGCGCAGTGACAATGTTGGAGACTGCCGGAGTCGGGTTAACTTCCCCTTGGTGGCGCGTTGGTCGTCGAAAAAATATCACCTGCGTAGGTTTTCGAGGGACGTCGAAACTGGTGAAATGTGAGATCTATAGAAGCAGTTGAGTGTTAGGAAAGGCATGTGGAGAAAAGATGGCGGATTGGCGCCGTTTTTCGGGGCCGAGGAGCCAAACTGAAAACCTTAGTGTCGCCGCTAGGGGCGCCTCTAGTGCAAGATAGCAACACTTCAAGCGAGCAACTGAACAATTTCCGGTGGTCGCCTCAAGGCACAAGACGTGAAAGTACGCGAAAACTATGAAATAAATTGAGATCTTTGTTAATGAGGTTCACCGGTAATAGAGTTCACCTTATAACCTCCCCAGGTGGCGGCGACCTGGTGCCTAAATTAAGTTGCTTAGGAAAGGGGCTTGTCCTGATATCGTACAGACGGGTTACGTTTTACCTCCATTTGCGAAGGAATTTTTCTCGCCCGAAAAATTCTGAAGGTGTCTGTCGGAATCGAACCGCAATCACGGGCATTGAATGCAAGAATGCTAACGATTACACCACTCGACATATTAATCTAAACGAAAGTGGCTAGTAGTAAGGTTAGGGGGATTTTAAAAACACCGTCATTTCTGGATCACCACAGTTATACAATCCTAGTATCGATATCTTTACATTGATGATCCAGTAATGACGGTGTTTTTAAAATCCCCCTAACCATACTACTGTGGCTATTTGGACTTAAGACCTTTTGCCCCGAGTTTGAGAAAAATGTCTACTCCATTTTATCCATGTCGCATCAAGATTCAAAACATGAGATTTTAAAAATTAGAATATGTGTGAATTGTGTCTCTGGGGAAGACAAAATTTAAATGACATGAAATGACATAAAATGATGAGAATGAGATCACTACAACATTCATGGATATTTCACTAACCGATCGAGTCTTCGGCTCAGGGTTTCAGGAAGATTCGCAGCACTATTTTTTTTATTGGAGACCCTGATGGAACAAAAAAAAATACAAATTGAGACAAATTTCGAATTTATTTGAAGCAATCCAATCAAATAATACCCCCAGCAAGCAACATCATATTTATTTAAAATTTGCATGCCGACCGACATCGTTAAAATTATGATTGAATCTTTTTCCTCGTACGTTTGGCACGAAGCTTGTAAAACCCTTTTGGCAAAATCCCTTTTATGTTTCTCCAGCCCTTCGCTCAGGAATTATGTACGCGCTCTGCGGGGGCTACGTGGTTCGAATCCTGAACGCGTCAAAGAAATTTGCCTGTTTATTTATTCACCTTAGCATTTTTTTATTATTATTTTAGTGCATAACGATGTGTGTATGGGGGAGAGGGAATGCTGGTGGGTTATACTAGTATTTGAGCGTGGATTTTTTCGTGACAGATTAGACTCGACATTATTATATCGCCACCATTTACATGTATTTGCATGTATTAGCTGAAACAACCAAGAAGGGGTGAGAGTCGTTTTTCTTTTCGATCCTGACTGAAACCGTTTGCCCGGTCGAATAATTATGTTAATAACGAAGTTGTACGATGGAACATACTTATTTTGTTCTCATCGCGTATCAAAATTTCTCACTAAATATCGTCCGTCCAACTTATTAGAAGTCTAAAAAGGACGCTCACGAGGATGCACTCTCGGAGGGTAGCCTCGAGAGCTCATTTAAAGATCATGTCGATTTATGTGTACGTGAAGACTTCTTAGCTAATACCCTTGTTACACCTTCACCTGTTTGACATTGAAATTTCGTGATAGCGAGCTTTCGAGATCGACAGATCGCATGTGCTTTCTTCAAATACAGATCACGTGGTCGAATGCTCTTAAAAGTTAAACGCACACTCTTGATCACATTTCTTTTAGATTTATTCAAGATTTTAATATCAGTTCTGAACTCTACTCTCGCTCGAACGTCGATAAAACCCTTGTTAAACTATGATGTGCACAGAATGAACAGTGATTATCTTGTCACGGCCATTTTGTTCAGTGTTTAAACGCACCCCTTTTCAATCACACTTTGAACAAGTTTGCTTGGCATGTGCAACTTGGACTTGATTTGGTTATTTTATTTGATAAAAGAATCTTTGTTAAACGTGCCAAGAATACGTTAATCCAAGCGTGCTTCAGTAGGGGTGCGTTGTATACTGAACAAAATCGGCATTTCTCATTCTAGAATGGAAATTCTCCCATCTCAAAAGTGCTGAAGAAACAAATTGTAACGAAGGGTTGAACGAGAGATCGGCAGACAGCACTGGCGATAATATGTTGGAGGAATGACACCTCCGATCGAGCACTGGGTGAGCCAGGGTCATCACGAGGTGGCGACTCAGACACTGAGCTGGTTGCCCCAGGCAGGGGTCACCAGCTGACCCCCAACGCACCGAGCAAATGGCGCAGTTTTGTTTTCTTTCGCTATTTTGCTCTCGTCGAGTTCGGACGTTTTGTTTGCCTTCCGTGTTGTACTTTCTCGGTTTGTTACCATCGCCTGTATATATATAGCTGGTTCCGGACAATAAAAGTCGCGCTTTTACCAGTGCAATTCGACTCTTCACTGCTAGAAATTAGCTTGAGTTTCACGTCATTAAGCCTAGCAATTTCGGAGTTGTTTCCGCCATCATGGGACAAGCTTTTGAGAATCTAATGCTCAGTTGCGTGACCCACGCTACAAATCTCAATTGCATCTGCTTAATAACTTCGAATGTGCGAAAGAGGGTGCGTTGTACTTTTAAGAGTATTCGGCCACGTGATCTATATTTTTAAAAAAACACCTGCGATCTCGAAAGCCCAAAAATGCTCAATTTGTGAGTCTCTGAATGTTTCTATTCTCTATCTGGTACAACAATTGTCTCGTTCCTGGTCGAACCCACGTCTGCGGCCCACCAGCCTGTGTCGGGCCGCACGAGGTTGCCAGTCTCCGGCCAGTGCATATATCCCCGGCAAATACGGATCACCGGAAGGCAGAGTTAGGCCTACATTATCTACATGCAAAATGAATGTTTGTCGAACATCAATTACAGGCAGCGCTTCACATAATTAGGACGAACAACTAAACGCACTTAGCCGTGCGACGGGCGCGCGCCGGGGCCGCTATCCGACGTTAGGTGGGGCTGGCGTCGCGTCCGAAAGAGCTTACCAGTCGAGTCCCAGCGCCGATTAATGAGGCGAGACACCTCCCCTCTCTCTAACCCCCTTCAAACCCCGAAGAATTTGGAGAACCGGGGCGAAATGGGACGAACTCTTTGACTGAAGGCGAAAATGGTGGCTCTGTTACGAACGGAAATAGTAAATTAAATTTAGTACTCTGCGATCAGACATAGGAAAGCAATGAAAATTATTTTAAACATTTTGTTGAAATCCTTCAACAGAACAGAGTGAGACTTGAAATAATTATTTTTGTATTTTATCGTTTTTAATAGTCTTCGGCGCACAATGGTGTCTTTTTTTATTAGCCCAAATTCACACTTTACTCGCTCCCTGTTTACCTCCTCCCCGCTCCCCCTCCCTTTTAGTCGGTCCCTCCTCTCCCACCCCCCATTGCGAATCATTGGTCAAGACGTGAATTTCAAGTGAGGAATGCGATGATGAAGATTATTGCCAGACGGAATGGTTTCTTGCTCGGCGCGGGATTCTTGACAAAATGATTACGAATGCTCAAGCGAAATCATTCCTTCTCGCGTCAATCACCAGTCACGGTGGTCAGCAGGCGGTCCTTTCGGTCAGCACGGCTGGGACCGACGAACCCCACTGAAAACTCGATCAGCAAGAATGAGTCAACCCATACTGACCCCTTCCCATCTGTTGGATAAATACTTGCATTGTGGTACTGATTAATGGTAGTGCAACGGTCCCTGGGTTCGATTTCCGGCACTGGCTCGCCGCTCGCAGTTAAAAGAACCAGAGGTACCGGTGAAAATATGCTGTAATTCTCAATGGTCGAGTATAGAACTTTTGATCTCAATTAACTCTTATTTTTTCTTTTTTTAAAGCAGAGTTAGGAATAATTTTTTTAATGGGATGGGCAGTGGAGACTGTGGAATTCTGCTACTCGGTTAACTTATTTGACCGGAACGATTTTAAGTTTCACAGTTCGTATGCGGCTTAGACGAATCGTGAGCGGTAATTAAAGCAAAATATTTTCCCCATAAGTCGTTCCTAGCATTTGTGCTGCATGGTAATCGCAGCTGCGTTTTAAATATTTCCTTGAAAATGTGAAAGCTGGTTTTCGGAACTGAAAGCAATTTCTTTTGTTCGTTAAGAAAAAGATTTGTGAAAGCAAATTTGAAAATGTGCTCCGAAATCGGCTGAAAAACGCACACTAGATGGAGCCACCATCCTCGCGGCGATACGTAACGCCGAAACTACAAAGGAGTGGCCATGCTCGGGTCCTTACTGGCCAGTACAAGTTTATCCAATTCGCCCCGCTGTGAGCGCGATATTTCTTGGCGGCGCGACTTTCTTCTTCTTAGCAGTCTTGTCTCGGTTTTAATTATAGGTTCTGGCAGGTGTAGGTGGAGCACGGGTGGCACCGCTCCCGTGGAAACATCGCTCGTTTGGCCAACCAGGGGACGAACCCCTAGCCGGTGGTTCCGCCGAAACGATTCGCCACCGACCAATCACAGTCGTGATGCCGAATGGAATCGGTTTCGCGATTCTCCCAATTGTATGTTACGGGTTATCCGTCTGACTGTTCCCAATTTCTCGATTCCCGACGCTCTAGGTGGTTACGGAGCACCACTTTTGATTACCACCCGCGATCAGCCAGACAATTTAATGGGAGTCTTCGCTTTTTTTGATGCTCGAAATTCCAGCTAAACATTTATTTTCTTCAAATTTCCATCCCTGTTTTTGGTGTACGTGTATGACTATTGATTACTGGCAATCGCCTGTGCGATGGTGTATTATAGGATTTATCGATAGACGAAACATCGGAGTTATATTTAGAGGATACGTCGCCACTTACGGCGACAATTGCAACCTGCCGTCACCTGACAAGTGTGAAAACCACTTAGTGACGAAACGTTGTCCATCATGTATTGAGTGCTCCGGCGTTTGAATTAAATTTGAATGAGAAAGTAATACCGTTGTTATACGTTGATCTGCTTAACATTGCTAGAGATATCTCAATTGTCATTGACATTTTGGGAAAGCGGTTGTTCGAGATCGCAGGCGCTTTCTTCAAATAATCACGCTCATGAAATGTGCACATTCGAAATTATTAAGCACAATTAAGATTTAACTAAAATGGTGCCGAAGCACGCCGAGTCGGATGTCGAGTTAAGGACGATGTCTTAAGGACAATGAATGCTAGATAGATATAGCAGTGTAATCCGACTGTTACAGTAATGGTGGCTTTACTCAGATTACACTGCTATATCTATCTAGCTTTCATTGTCCTTAAGACATCGTCCTTAACTCGACATCCGACTCGGCGTGCTTCCGTACCAATTTATTTAAACCTCAATTGTGCTTAATAATTGTCCTTAAGACATCGTCCACAATTGTGATTTGTTCAAGATTTTATCACTAGCGCCGTGTGGTGATCTCTCTCGTTCGATCTTGTTAGTAACCCTCGTTACACTATGATGCTTGAGCTTATTTAAAAAGGGTGAATTGCCATTCGAGAATGAGCCGTTATATCCTGTCACGCTGAGTTTGTTCAGTGTCTTAACGCACCCTGCTCAAGCACGCTTTCAACGAGTTTGCTTGGCATGTGCGACTTAAGACATGATTTGGTCATTTTTCTTTTGATGTATGCTTGGCACGTGAAACAAAGCTGCAATTATCAAAAGAAAAATGACCAAATCATGTCTTATGTCATGCCAAGCAAACTCGTTGAAAGCGTGCTTGAGCAGGGTGCGTTAATACACTGAACAAAATCAGCGTCACAAGATATAACTGCTCATTCTCGAATGATGATTTCCCACTCCTTAAATGAGCTCAAGAATCATAGTGTAACTATGAGTGCGACTTTGAACGACTGCTCGGTAGACGGCGCTGGTGGTAAAATCTTGGAACAAATCTCAATTGTGCTTAACAAGTTAACGATGCGAGTTTGAACGACTGCTCGGTAGACGGCGCTGGTGGTAAAATCTTGGAACAAATCTCAATTGTGCTTAACAAGTTCGAATGAGCTCAAGTGGGTGCACCATTGAATCTTGAAGAGCATTCGGCCACGCGATCCGTATTTGAAGAAAGCGCCTGTGATCTCGAGAACCCGCTTTCCCAAAATCCCAATGACAATTGGGATCTCTCGAGCAATGCCAAGCAGATCAACGTGTAACTTCGGTATCACGATCTTCTTAATCGTTTCGTCCGGCATCTACCCGAGATGAAGGCGTGGTCTGGGGAGGATTCAGTCGATGTTGTCTGCCCTATTCAGATTGGCACCAGAACGCTTCCACCACGTACACCTTCATGCTCGCCTCGACTATTCATGAATATGCATGGACTCGTTCCCGCGGAGAACATTGAATTTTTAGACGCACGCGCGTGTGTATATTCATTATAGAAACATTTACATTTTGTTATTGCAAGAAAAAATATTAAGTCCTCTCTGCATCCATTCCACCACCACCTACCTCCTAATACTTTATAGAACTCGAAATACAAAAGCACCGTCGGCAATTATAAATACGGCGCGGCTCGTCTTGCATTTTAACAGGAGAAAAAAATAAAATGATCTAGTCTCTCACAGTACATGTACATGTACCCTGGGGGGGAGGGGGATAGTTGGTTTTTGGGGGTGGTGGAAACGAGGGCCCCAATCGTGGTTCGATTCAGGATACCGTATTTATAAATCGCGCTCGTTGTTGTCTTAGTGCGAGTGTTAATTCGTACATCTATTCGTGCTAGTCGACGACGTTCCATCCCAGAATTAAGTAGACATATTAAACGGGGGATTTTTTTGTTTCGTCGATCGCGGGTGCGTTTCAACAGGCGGTTTACGGGCGAAATTTTTTCAACGACCGCGGCAGATATGTTTACGGTAATTATTAAGACAAATTTGCATTAGCTCGTCTGCAGCGCACGCGTGTATTATTATTTGGGAGGGGGAGGGGGGAGGAATCCAATGTTTCTATATCGGGGTTGCAATTCGAGAGGACAGCTAGGATGCGCGGCGGGAATCGAACCCGGGATCTTCGTTTTGTTTTCTTTAATATCATTCGCCAGCTGACATGAGAAACCTCCCACACCCGCACCCCACGGAATAATAACTGGCACTAAATATCGTATCGGAAAACATCTCGTCCCCCGCCCCACCCGTGT
>JAQGBY010001517.1:0-28784 GCA_034698785.1 Mycogona germanica | reverse complement strand
AGAATAATCAGGTACTTTTTGTAATATAATTTAAGTGATGCCAATTGCTGAAATAAAAAAAAAAAAAAAAAAAAAAACTAGTGCAAGAATGGCGGGAATAACAACAAAAAAACCGCTCCCGGGGTAATAGAAATAATATAGAAAAGAGAGTGCGAAGAGAGGGTGGAGGGGTTAAGGGGCAGGATGGGGGTATGTTGAATGGTAAGGGGTGGTGAGGAGTAAGGAGGAGAGGTAAATGGAACAAAGCGAAACACGTGTTCGAACAAAAGGAGGCGAATGGCGTGCGCTAAGAAAGACGAAGCTCGCCGAAGGAATTCTCAGACAGCTTCGGCCGAATGTGGATTGTGGAGAGGGGGAGTGTGGTACGCACGTGTCACGTGCACTCCAACCTGTCACGCCTGTCTCTCGCGTTTATTGGCGATAATAACGGCCGAAATCCCAACACGACAATATTCCCGCACACGATGAGGCTGAGGGAGGGGGTGAGCTCCGGGGTTAGGACTGGTATCGGCCATTGAGCGGGGGTCCGACAATAAGGACTACTAGCAAGATCGAAATCGACGCACTTCTCTCGTCCTATCATCTGCGGTTGACTGACTGTTGCGGCGATTACGCCGTGCGGAAAGTCGACCGGTACAAGAATTGATGTTCGGTCGGTACGGCTCGTGGACAGTGCGGTCATTCGACCGTGCGGCTCATGAGTGGTGGCCAATCGGACGAAGTAGATACACGTTTTGTATCGTTTGTCAAGTCAAAGACGAGAAGTTGCGACTTCCACATTCATCCACCTGGATCCAGCGGGTGTTGCCAGACGGTTCCAAATCCACTCCAGCAGTCCCACAGCCCCACTCCCAAATATGAACGAATCAACCGCAACAAGTGTGATATTAAAAAATATTTGGTGGTGGTGGTGGCGTTGGTTATTGCTGGTTGTGTCGACGACGTCAAACATCAACTCTCTCTCTCGCTAGAATCGAATTATGTTCCGCCCGATTCCTATTTTCTACTTCGTTATGCCAATTTTTCCTATTTTTTGCGCTCTTTATTGGATCGTGCCGGCATCAGCTCGTTAGGGAGTCGGGAAGTGGGGGTTGAAACGGATGGGGGGGGGAATGGGTAGAATGGGGGATGGGCGACAGAAAGAGAACGACAAATGCAAACGAGCCCAATTTCCATATTACAGAGATATGAGACGCGGAGAAACACGGCAACACCGCACTGCAATTCGTGAGACTTCAATATTAACTGGTGGGGAGAGCGGGAAGGGAGAAGGAACACCTACTCCCCTTTTTTATTAGAAGCCTCACCTAAATGTGGACCTCGTCTCGCCATCGATAGTTGTGAGGATAGGTAGGAGAGGTTAGGTGATCAAGATGCGAATTAAAACCTCCAGATAAGAAATTCTTACGTGTGGGATGAGTTCCTCGAAACTGTTCAGACAATCTCACTTCGATTTGTTCATACACACATTAACGAATCCCCAAACTTGATTCATTGAAAGGACCCGAAGTTATATTTTCAAAAGTCGAAACACGCATGGAGCTTCGCTACATCGCACCGGTGTATGTACGGTTCCAGATAACCTACAAGGGGCAGCCATTTTGTGACTGAACAATCTCGAAAATACGCTCCTCTTTGCAATTGCAACCCTTCGTCTGAGAATCGATAAAGACAGACGGCTAAATCAAAGCTTTACGAATTGTGCGAGTGCTGAGTGCGAGTGCTAAGAATTGTGGATCGAAACAGAAATCTCCCGTTTGTCAAGAATAGATACCCCGAAGCAAGTGAGAGACAAGCGTTGAATGTTGTCCTTTGTGAGAAAAGCGACATGATTGGTTGCCACGCCCAACAACGACTGCTCCAATATTTAGATTAAAAATGAGAAACGCACCCCACCTCACCTCCACATCCATCCACCCTCTGGAAATACGCCGCCGACACTGGAAAAATCTCAATATTTATTGAAAATATCGCTGTTGCAGCTCGCATCCATTTTTTCATTATTTCAGTTCAAATTTTGCGTAACATTCTTTTTTTTTTCTAATGTCGCGCTCGAAAGCGGTGGAAATTTTCGTTCCATTGCATCAAACATTACCAGCAACAAAAACGACAGAATATTTTTTTCTTCCGTTCGTTTCGCGTCGTCGAAAAAAAAATCTCGCCTAAGGGAAAATGCTAAACAAATGAGTAACGTTCGAATTTACCGAACGAAAAATTTAATAAAGACTTATGTATACACGCACTCGCACCACTAAGGTAGCGGGAAAAATGCAAATCGTTATTTCATAGAATTTTTAAAAATCGTTTAAAATATTTACTGCTTCGGACGTCTGTCTCAAGCCACTTTCGCAATTTTTCACAAAACACAAGCACGTCAAGGTGAATAAAAATTGAAATGCGCATGTTGAAAAGTTGAAAAAATGATCCGACATGGGAACTCTTACAACGTGACTCGACAGTGACGAAGCATAAGATTGAAAATCCACGACGAAACGAAACGACTTTTATCCACTTTCATTAGGTCGTTCGATTGTTCCTCAGCACCCCTTCGAGCCGAGCCCGACCATCATCCGTCAATCGGGCCACCGAACACACAGTCGGGCGACACGTCCGTCGTTGCTGGATGCGCCGCTGGGCGTCCACACAGCGCCCCGCAAATCCCCGTCCCGTGTAAACACAATCAACGCGCTCGAATGGATGACGCGCCACCCTCGCTTCCCACCAATTGGAACATAATCCCAGGACGTGATCCCCCGGCCAGGCCTTCCTTGGAAAGACTCCTAGTAGGCCTCCCCCACCACCTCCGTCAAATATTCACCCGCTCCTAATCAAGTGGGATTTCCGTGTGGATCAGGGTACCGTGTGTCGGGAGCAGGAGAAGGAGGAGAGGAGGAGGACGACACCACGTCGTGTCTCGAGACAGCGAAGAATCTAAAAAGATCCATTATCGTAAGGAATGCTCGCGTCTTCACGCAACCACACCCGGATGATCAGCTTCAAAGTATGCAATACAGATAGTGGTCGTGCCGAACGCCTTTTAAACGGAAGTGTGTGTGTGTGCCTCGGAAATAATTGCGATCCAGCTCTTATCATTACCAAAAATCCACCTGCCTCACATTCTCACTTCATCCGATCGCGCTTATTCGGTTCAAACATGGGGCAGAAAAAAATGCCCAATTGTCATATCATTTCTCAAATTAACAGAGTTAAAATGACAGTACAATTACAATTTCTGGTTGAATCGATTGGGGTCACGGATCGAAATAAAAACGCAAACTACAGAGCATCCTCTGTTTTCGCTGTTCACCGAAACCTTAATCCCCACTACTCGGATGCCACCTCCAACCACCTTCCCCCCCCCTTAAACCCCTCTCCTGAAATGTCTGCGAAATGGTTGGAAATGGCTTTTCCTTTAGACGAAATCGAGCCCCACCCGCCACCCCCTCATCCCCTCACCGTGACTTTTCCCTGGCTTTAACGGTTATGGGGCCAGCAACAAAACTGACAATTACTTTCCTTTTCAAACTGTTTAGTTTTGGCTCCCGAGCTCCCGAGCTCGCTTTAACACCCCAAAGCTAGTCGCATTTTACTCGAAACGATTTGATAGAGCGACGGATGAGGTCTCGGGAACATCCATTCACTTTCTTCACAGGCCACGAATCATCGAGCCGAATTCAATCGTGATTTTTCCGCCATTCGCATGATGATTACTCGATGGACTGAGAAATCTAATGGAATTTCTTATAATACGGAGACCACCTCCTCTCTTTTTTTCTAGCAGATTCTTAGAAATTTATTTAATAAATTTAAAATATCAAGATCCACGCGAGAGCAGTTGCACATAGCCAGCTTATCAATTAGATCGTATTTGGTGATATTTTAAATAGATGCGTGGTTCCATCGGTGAACCCGGAAAAATCCGGCTAATTGCTCGAATTTTTGTCGAGTGCAGTTGCAGAAATGAAGACGGTGCCGTTAAAAGGCGTTCGGATGCTGGAAAGGGGTGAGAATGAGATCTTCTCGAGCCTGTTGTAAAAGACACCAGTAAGACGCCAACGACCCTCTTCTTCTCGGTTCAAGGCGGCGGGGGCGGGGGTGGAGGCAGGTGGAGGGAGGGAGGGAGGGAGTAATTAGAAGCGGAGTGACAAGCGCCGAGGGAGTGCGGGAATCCCTCCCCTTCCTCTTGCACCCCCAACCTGTGTAATTCCATTAACCAAATGAAGGAGTAATTTTCAGAAACACGAGTTCCAAGCTTGAAAACGAAAGTTGACAAAAAATCCCGGCAAGATGCGCAATTAGCGAGCGGGTCGTTTGGACCGATGCGCGGTCGTAAGAAAATGCTGGCCGATGAATATTTTTTTAAACATTCCTACTGGACAGCGATCTTTCCAACTGTCAATAGAGGTCACCTGATGTGGTCAGTCGGACGCGTTTGAACTCCGGTGGTCAGAGGTGGCGCCACCTGTCCACTCGCCAGAGTGTGGTTATGATGATGAGCCACCAGCCACGGCGCATCCAGGACAACAATTGGAACTCCTTCTCGCCATATTCGTTTTCTACAATCGTAGAATTTCATTAGAAAGGGGATAGAGGAGGAGAAGGAGGAGGCGAGGAGACAATCCCCTCTCCCCCAGCATATTTAATGTGGCCAACCCTCACCGCGCTGGCTTCTGGTCGAACCGAAGCGAGAATTGCAATTGCTAGAGAAAAAAATGAGACATGTCGGAATTAAATGCGGCGGAATTAAGTGCAGCGCACTTTTCTTGAATAAATAATGAGCTGAAATTGAACTCGAACGTGTGTGTTCAGTGTTTGCTTCAATAAGATGAGGTGGGAACAAAATGGCGCCACTCTTTGGGCAATCTCCCTGTTGCGATATTTGCTCGAGCAGGGTGCGTTCATACATTGGAACAATATAAGATAGGAGGGTCTGTGCTAGGCAAGACCTCCTCGTTCGCCCATCTCAAATGTGCTCGTCAATTTGAAACACGAGCTGGAGGAGGGTGCGTTAACTATCAAAATCAAACGGTCACGCGATCAGTATTTGGGGAAAACGTTTGCGATCTCGAATGTCCATTTTGCCTCAACCTCGAGCACGATTCAAATTACTCTAAATGAGATTTTTCTAACATTGTTACTTAATACTACAATAAGTGTGTACACAAAAATATTGGAAAGACCGATCAACATCTTAATTTTTTATCGAATCGCCCACATTTTTAAATTACCACGTTAACAAAATTGTCACGCAAGTTTTCCAGCAGCAGAGTAGTCTCCTTCTCCCACCCTTAGTATGAAGAAACGTACTCTCGAGGTTCCGAGGTGACAAATATTGCATAATTAGGTCCTAGAACTTAAATGTTTCATTAAAATGAAAATAAATAAAAAAGGTACTCGCTCATTTTGGGATTCATTCGATCCTGAGATTCCCGACGCCGCAACTAGGACCTTGAATGCAACAAACCTTTGATTCTCGTGTTTTCGGCCGAAGAAACGATCTGTCCACAGTTGATCGCAATTCGAATATGGGGGCGTTGTTCATCCCTTTCATTCGCACCAATTAAAACTCGGCGACCGCGTCAACAAAACCAAACGCATCGCCACGTCGAATGTCTTTGTCGTCGGGACGTCATTTTGTTTTTACTCTCCACTCACGAACAAAATGTAAACTTTCATAAACTCGAAGTGAAAATATATTTAGTCGATTTGCGCCAGAAATCTAAAATCTCACTTAACATCAGTAACACAATCCAGCGAGCTAGGCTTCACTTTTTCTCAATAAAACGTCAATTTCGGTGGATCAGATGAAGCAGCCGGTCCGCAGGCTCTAACCACTCCTACGGTGCGCGCACTAACTAAACGGAAAGGTCATTTCAAGGACGCGATTAGTAGCGCAGTTTGCGCGTTTGTCGCGTCTCACAACCTTCTCGGAATTTGGCATTTGGCGTCGCAATTATTTCGGACAGATGCCATGAACTGCACAATTGCCAATAACTTTCATTATCGTCCACCAGGTAGAACCCAGCTCGCAAATAGGGACGACAATAATCCCCCCCGATAATCAAATATGGGATTTATCGTCATCGTCGTGGAGAGACATTTTCGCAAACTGAGAAAACCAGCTCGACAATTGAACCCCGACATTTCTCCCATTTATTACACCTCTTTTTCAAGTTGACAAACTCCAAGCCATGCTTGCTCACAGCAAATTAAAAGACGACAATAAATATTCCGTATTCGGAAACACCAATTTCTGCGCCTTTGATCAACGTTCGAAAGTCGATTGAGCATCGTCGAATGTACGGCTGCTGGATTGATCGAGGTCAAAGCCCACAGAGAAAATAATCGGTGATCCGCACGAACCCAGCAAACGAAATCTTGCAGAGTAAAAAATGAAAACGCCCACTCGAGAAACATTTATACTTTTAATTTATACATGTGCATAAAATGTACAGGGTTTTTTAAATGACTAATAATTAGAAAAAATGATACATCAACGGTCGGGTGCATGTCAACGAAAGAGAAGAGCGAGAGAGTCGCCCAAAAATAACCAAACCTGGAGATGTCGACTCACCAAAAACAAAAGAGAAAAATTTGCTCCAATTTGAAACCCGCGAGTTGAGGCTTGAAACCAGCACTTAAGGTCCCTCTGAGGAAGTTTTAGAGTCCGTCTCTCCTCTCTTTCTCTCTCATCCACTCCTCCCAAGTGCTCCGGCGATTGCGGTCAGTAGTACCAAGAAGCGCATTCAGCGACGGTTAAATAGTCTGGTGGGGGGCGGTGACGTCACGTAGGAGTTGGACCCTCAATCGGCCGGTGGCGGACATCACTCAAAAGTCCTCCTTCCCTTCCTCCTCCGTCCTTTTGGACCGGCAGCGGCAGCGGGGGCGGTGGCACAAGCAGCGAGGAGGACACGCGTGCTGGCTGTGTTTTGGATTGATAATCAGCGCCAGGCGTACACGATGAGCAGGATGACGCAAACGGCGATTATGAGACCCAGGATGACCGAATCGCGTCGCTTGCGAATGTTGATTCGCTGCACCAGACTGTTGATCATCGGAAAACGATCTGACAATAAGACTGATCAGGAAAAGAACAAGGTAACGCGGGGGGGTGAACGACATTATTATGTCTATTGTCTATTATGAAGGTTTACAAACTTGAAAAGCAGCCGCAATGATGCCACACCAGTCACATTAAATCAGCACTACAGGCGTTACTTACTCCTCGTGGTGCTTAGGCACTATGCGAGGGGAACGACCAGTACCCCGGGATCGAAATTTTCGAGAGCCCGCGCCGGGAATCGAACCCGGGACCGCCGAAACCACAGTCAGTCGTAATGCAAAAGGATACTGGCTAGCGTGTTTATTTTGCCTTGGATGGCCTTGAAGGTGGCTCGTTGACTCAGCAGGTGTTCTTTGGTCTCCAGCGCGATGCTTATTCACAAAATCAGAAAAAAGTTGCTTTTTATGACGAGTCAATGCTGATCTGAATGAGTAAAGACTGGTGCCTCGAAATTAATTTTCAAATAGCAGCTCTTGCGCTTTTTTACCTGATTTGCTCGTCCACAAGTCTGTCGGAGCTAGAACAGAGAAATACGAACAGTGTTATACATTTCTCCAGAGTTGCATTTGAAGCTTGGCAAAAATTGAAACTCCAAATTAACAGCATCAATGAATCATGGTTTGTGGAACATACCTACGAATGTGTTCATTTTCCTTGAGATACAAATCGGATCTTCGCGTGAGTCCGGCGGAATTCTTTCGAGCCCTGTCAAAGCAATCAGCAGTTTAATTGAGACAATATAGTTGATACTAAATCAAGATAATTGACAATTAGTGATTAAAAGCTGAGATGGTTGTTTATTAAACAGCAATGATCTTTAAATGAAAATTTTTTTTTTAAAAACTCGCGTGTATTTTTTGGATCCTAAACAGCATCTTGGCTGATGAAAAAACGAAACGCTTGAAATTATAAAATTAAGAAGCGTATGAGTGAATGTGCACTAATTACTCGATATCCCGTCGCACGGATCCGAGCAGATCCTCTCGCTCCAGCAGAGACTGGATATTGGTCTTGGTTTTACGGAAGTCGTGCGTGTAATCCTGCAGGATGTCGCGGTGTCGCTGCAGCGTGTGCGTCAGAGCCGAATTGGGCGTCGTCTTGCCCTGCGTCTGCACGTAGTCGGCCATCTGATCGTTGACGTCGGACAACTGATGGACACGGACAAGTTAATGGCGGGTGAAAGAGAGAAAAAAGACACGCAGGTTATGTTCGGAGACATGACCTAAGGTTTGGACGTGAATACTTTTCCAATCCATCGTCGTTTAAGACAGCGTGGTTAAATCCATGGAGCCCAGAAATCGATGTTGAATTGGGATCGTATTATCCACTAAACCTACGAAATTTTTAACGCGGCCGAGTTCATGTGTAGGGAAGGGGTGTACTTCCGTTTCACGCGTAGCGTGTCGCCAAGATTTCTGGAATGTTCCCTCATCCTGATTATAAGACGTATTCACATCAAAGCATTGGGCTTGTCAATAAGTGGACGTGTAAGCTAGTGGGGAAGCCCCCCAATTAAGAAATGGAGGATAACAAGAGTGCTGGGAGTCAACTCACTTGCTGCAGGATCTGTTCGATTTCGATGGCCATTGTGTCAAACATGCGCTCGCTGTTGACGCCGCTGAGCAGAGGCACCGTGTCACTTGCTCTAAAGGACGGACAAAAGCGTGACGAGAAGAAATTAGTGGCAAGATGAACAAAAGGGCGAGTGGCTTTTGGGTGAACAACCACACTGGACTCTCAACTCACGTCTCGTTCTTGTGCTCCCGGCTGCCATAGCTAGTGCCTAGCTTGCTGAATGACACGATCTTAATGTCGATGTCATTCTCCAACTTCCTGGCCAACTTGCGCAGATCTGGCAAAAATAGAAAAAAGAAACAACATGAGGGGAGGAATCAATTCAATAACTCGCACATTGAGGGAGCCAATATTGGATAAGAATGCTGATTTGTCTTGAGGGTGCTGACGATGCTCTAATAAATGTGAGTGTGATCTCAGAAGGACTGAATTACAATTACAAATTTTAGCCGCAAGCAGCCCCCAAGAGAGGGGCCTATGGCGGGGGTCAAAAGAGCAGTAGGGGCCATTCCACTGTCTACACACTCTGGGGAAATAGAAGTTAAAGTATGATGCAGATGTACACCATTTTAGTGTGGCCTCTTTTACTTCTGTTAGAACTGTTAGTTCTACGCCTGAACACCACAAATTAATACATTAGTGCATTGGTGGTCCGCCAAAAACATGGGGAAACAATTATTTGATTTGAAACGCCGACAACAGCGGTCTAATTTCGATTTCTCAACTTCGTCCAAAATTCAGCCACGAAATCCACTCGGACAAAACAAATATTGACAGTCAGCCACACCTTCTAAACGCCAATAGGCCTAGGCAGGGGTCTAGACCTCTACGGCCTTAGTCGTTATCGCGTTGCGTCGGTCTGCTCTAATGCTTCGAGTAATGGCACGGGACCCGAATCTCCGACTCGGTATGAATGAGGACATGACAATGATTTGATTTTTGATCAACTAGGAGATTTAAAATTAATCAGAAATGGAGAAAACAGTTGAAATTTCTTAAGTCAAGTTTACCTTCCCAGCTGCTCGTCCGCACCGCCATCTTGTATTGTTACGTCATCACTCATTCACATTGTCGTCAGCAACGGATGCCGCTTTCGCTCGAGAGGTGGCAGCACCGTGCGAACGAAACAAAACCGAGCTGCGAAAAATGAATGTCTGCAGACTCATTCGTAGACATCCCCCCCTTTATTTTCAAGTTCATACGAATAAACTGTTAGACTTTGAGAACATTGAAGTAAGAAAAGATTGGCAATACATTTGAATCTATCATATTCTGACAATCCTTCCCCGCCTTAGGCCCCATTCGGGGCTGCTTGTGAGTTATTGTAATTGTAATCTAAATTCAAGTTTCATTGCGAGAAACTGGGGGCCGCCATTTTCTGCGCCATATCCGGCAAAAATACGTCATATCCGACATATTCAGGGTTTTCCAAAATTACTTTTTCACTTTCGTTAGCGGCTGAAAGCGCAGCGCTTAATAGATAATGTTTCTAAAGTCATGTCAATGATGGAGTGCGCATGCGTTTAACACAAGCGCGTTAGATCGATTTGACTTAATTAATGGATTCAATTACAATTGGTACCCACACGCAGCCCCCAAGAGAGGGGCCTATGGCGGGGGTCGATCGACCAGTTGTAACTGAGATATTTGTTAAGGAGGTCCTATTCAATTTGTAACTTTCGTTCTTTATTTCGTTAATTGCTAACTTTTGATTGAAATAATGGCTTGCTTTTTTATTGCAAACTTTGAAACTATTCGCCTTCTTCCATCTCACATAGTGCCTAAGCACCGAGAGGGGGGTACAGAATCTGACCCGATCGTGAAACGTCACTTCAGTGAATTAAAAAAAAAACGACTTTGACAAGAACAGCCTCCCCCAGTTCCGTTGGCCAACGGCCAAGTAACACAGTCGCCCGCTAGATGGTGCTACCACTTTTGAAGAACACGCAAGGATAGAGAGCACGAATATAAAACATTTATGGTCCATCGTCACAAACAAGTTAACCGCAATTTCACAGATACCAATTCACGACAGTTGTCAGAATTGTTTATTCAAGTTGGTTTGTGAAAGTGTCATTGCTGCTGGGTATTGTTTGATTTTAGTGGCTAGGCGCTGACGTCAACAAAGATGCGATAGACCCGGCCTATCTACTATTTTATTTCTATGGTCTACGCGAGTGTCCTCTGCCGGCTAATTTTCGTACTATTCGCGGTACTTTTAAACGCGTTTGCCAAGCGAACAAAAAACCGGTTTATTCTAACCGCCAAAGGTATCAAGTCCAAACGGTCAAACTTTATAAATCGCGTCGTATTCCCCAAAATCATGAACACCACAACCAGACACCTCTCACAATTTAATAGTAATTATAGTAACACGATCATGTCTGGTCAGGCGTTCTCCTGCTGCACCAAGACCGAGCAATTCCATGAGTCTATTAGTTTCGGCACCGACTCAACGGTGGCTGCGGCCTCTTCCAGCAGCAGCAAGACAACGACGGACGGCACACTGACCGGATACAGACGACGTCTGCACCAGCCGGAGGGCAAAGAGAATGCCGTCCAAGATCCCTCCCGCTCAATATCCACCACCAGCCTGCGGAGCCTGCGAGCGGGAGCCAGCAAGACCCTCCAGTCCTTTCGGACATCGTTAGACACGTTCTCGCAGGTAAGAAGAAACACAGGCCGGTTGCGGATGACGCGCCACGCCCCGGTAATTATCTAATCGCGCGACGCGCTGAAAGAAATGCGGCAACATCACAGACTGGCGCCGCACCAACTGCCATCTTCATTTCTTCCAGAGCCTTTCCTACAGAATTCATTTTCATTAAAATATCCAAAATTCACATGTTAACTGAAAAAGTTCAACGAATTCACCAACGTTTTAAATTTATAAGTCTTTTGGATGAAAATCTCATGTCTGGACTGGATGCTATTCAATACAGTTTCTGAAAAATAAGCTACTATAAGATTCCTGGGTGAAGATATGAGTGTATCCGGAATCCATAATTAAGTTATTAGTAGCATGTCACCTCGCCACCCCTGCCCCTACCGACTTCTTTAAACAGGTCAAAAGACAAGGAAGAGGTCACTCCCTCAAACTTGAAACAATAAATGCTAAAAGCAACTACACCAATATACCATTTTCGTCGTTACGTACGTGTAATTAATATGTTCTCTTCTATCTGATTTTCTGCCGTTCCCTCCGCACTGTCCTGCATAGAAACTTCGCCGCTCGACAAGACGTCGCTACCGCCTGGACGGGCAGACGACAGGAGCCGACTCCACCCCTTCCCGCACTCCTGGCCGCAGTCCAGTCAGCCTGTACTCGCCTTTCCGTATCGAGACGCCGGCCAAACGTGGTTCCGGAGTAGCCACGATCAGCCAGCAGGAGACGCCGGGACGCTACACGCCCAGACGGTGAGCAAGCGCTCGTCGCTCCCACCTTCCCTCTTCACCCCCAACCGACTGGCTCCAAAAAAACATTAACGGTGTCGTCATTCTCCTCCCACCATCCCCCACACCCCACACCCACAGACGGATGGGAGCCTTCAAGAGTCCGAGCAACAATCTTCGTCGCGAGGTGGAGGCTCTGCGCCGAGACAACAACCAGTTCAACGAGCTGGCCCAGTCCATCGTGGTGCGTCGTAGCTTCCGACACTGACGTCACACCGGAAGACGTTGACAGCGGGATCTCCTGCAGAAGTCGCACAAATAATTATTATGCTTATCCTCATTATGTTGGATCCCACCTCATTTATATCATTTCACTCGCACGCAGCACCGACAAATGCTTGTCTGATTCGGTCGATCGATGATGTGTCTCAACCGATCTATACGAATTGCCGAATCATGTTTATGAGTAAATTTTGAGTTGAACAAATATGCGTTAGAGGCGCTCACTCAAATTTTAAGAACTTTCTGGCTGGCTGTCGTTTTTTGGATGAAACTAGATTTTAAACTTTAATGCGGTTCAGCTCCAAATGTCACGAAATTGAGGAGTGAAGTCGGTAGTCAGTCTCCAGTGGAGACTGACTACCATGGGACTGAGAGGAAGGCGTCCTCCTTGACAGTTTATCTAGAGTTATTGTTCTCAGCTTTCTTGATTATCAGCCGCGTACCAAAAAAAAAAGTGATGTCCAGTAGTTTGTTCCTGGTAAATTGTGAGAAAATTACATTTGCTTTACCTCTAAATTTCGCCGAAATGTTGATCAAACATTAGCTCTGGCCATTAGTCGTTGAATCTCGTCCGGGTGGCTCCAGTTGTAATGTGGGAGCAGCCACGCCAGCTATTTTACTCGCCACAATCCCAAAGCATTCTATTTCCGGTGGAATAATATTCTAGTAAGATTGGCAGCTGTTTTAGCGCACAATCTCTCGCTTTGTATACCTTCAACGCATGTGCCTTACATTGTTACTATTTTGTCATGTACACACAAGAAAGTATTTATATTCTATTAAAAAGGACACTTGATTTTAATGTAAACTATTCGCATCTTTTGCTTTTTACACATACCATGTTACCATACCACCCCCGCCTGCTTGTGGGTACAAATTGTAATGTTATAAACGAGGGACATGACAAAAGACTTGGATTGAAATCTTATTACACAAATTTGCTGGCAGACAAAATTGGATGAACCTTATCACAATATCAGACACAGTGCCCACAAAGTTGTCTGATAAAATGTGGAAGTGACAATTCCTATTTTAACTGGAGTGAATACTAATACCGGCGATTCGGTACTTGCGCTCATCATTGCTGTTAGACACAATGCCACCAATAGATATCGAGCAAACGAGTCACGCCCGGGACGCCGTCACACCACCCACTCTGTCTTACCGTGTGAGCTGCGACGGGTCGTATAAATAAATTTGTCATTCAATTGCTCTAAAATGTCGAGCTCTAAATAAATACTAAAAATTCGAAAATGCCAAGGGCTAATTTTTTTTTTGGTCAACCAAATCGCTTAATTCAATTTTTTAACGAAATTCGGGGAAAATTTTAAGATATTTATTTTCGATATTCAGCTTGTGTTTCCGGTGTGGCGAGAAATGAGGGATGGAACTGGACTTAATTTTGTGGTCACCATGATTTTCGAACAGAAATAAATAATGCAAAACCTCAGAGGTAATACATGTCGAATGAGCAATGTTGACAGGAGAATGGCTATTGGTGGACGATGACAAAATTGGACAAGGACGAAATACAAGATAGAAATACTTGGTCAATCGATGAAGACTGGACGACTTTCCCAGAGTTCGCTCGTCCTCTCTCCATTCTAATTAATTGCATCCGTGGAATCGGTTCTTTGCTTCTTAGCGGGTGGTTCAGCATCCGGGGCGGCCGCTGCTCTGACGGACACCTTCTCGGAGGGAATCACTTGCGGCTGGAGGAGAGGTGGGCCTAACGAATCTGAAACAAAGCGGATCAATAGTTCAACTCGACAGGACGATTACATCAAGTTTTTGGCAAAATCTGGCGCGCCTAATATTCGCATTGCGTACTTAGGCACACACAAATACTTTTGAGTTCGCTCACCGGATTTTGATTCCGACACATTGGACACGTTAGATACGTTATGGTCGGCGGAATTCTCGTTACTCTGACTGTTTGAGTCCTCGCTGAAACTGGGCTGCGAATTGGTTCCTTCAGAGTGAGAGTTCTCGCTATTCATGGAGAATCCTGGACAAACGGATTTCAATAAAAGAGGAGTGGGTTTAGTTAGTATTTTACAATCTCTTTTAAATTTCTATTAACAAAACATTCATTCACAAGGATCATCGAGCAACGAGTTAAGTGATTTGTGAAACTGAAAACAGTTCCTCTTGGCTAAGCTCAAGCTTAAGGCCCGTGACATGTCATTTGAAACTGCCCTTCTGGACATTCGTTACCTGTATTCGAGTCCTCTGGCATGGGAACGCTGTCCCCTTTCTCACGCTTGATTTCGGGTGCAGTGGCAACACATGTGGCAGTGGTAGAGGCGGCGGCGCCGGCTACAGCTGTAGTGACTGCGATGCTCGGCTCCAACTTGGAATCTTCTGACGAATCGGAACCTGTGTTGTTAAGAGGGGGAAAAGAGAAACGAGTATGTTTGTTTCGATGTTTGTTCGTAGATTGCAACACAAATTACGAGTAATCTCGGAAAGCGAGGGTCGGACTAACCATTGGACGCATTGAGAGTGGCAATTTCTCTCTTCTCGTTCTCCTTATTGCTGGCTCCGTTCTCCTTAATAACCAACTTTTTCACTTTCTGAAACGAGTTGCAAATTACGGATCACATATACACGTACACTTGACGCAGAAAGAAAATTGTCAAAATATATTACGTTATGATCACTTGACCAGATTCTGGAAACACGAGCTAGCATATCTTTAAAATTACAAATAATGTATTGAACAAAGAAACGAAAACTCGAATTTATAAAATCTATTACAATTCCACTTTTTAAAAAAATGAGACTTAAAATTTAAAGAACTGTTCCAAACTTTTAATATATATTTTTGTGAATCAGCCAAACATCGCTCCTGTTCGAAATGGGGACTCATAACGTCTTCACACGTCGAGAACCCACACAAAAATCAAAAGATCAACGATTAATCACAGCATATTTACCAACTCTTAAATATATGTGAATTTTATACATTAATTAAGCAGAATTACCTGTTCCTGCATTGGCACTGAAAAGAAAGTAAGAGTACTCCATTATTACAAATGTCTATAAAGTTTCGTCTGATTTTAGAAACACCAATCAAAATTACTCCAACTTAGTGATAACGAAGAAAATGTTCTCATTAAAAAACCTAAAGCGATTTAACCTATTAGAAATCAACCTCACCAAAGTGGCCTTTACCTTTTATCATTGTGGGCCGTAATAGTTTTTATGAGTAGGGGATCCAAAACACAAGAACCCCCGATCACACGAGTTAAAATGACAGATTCTAGTTCCTCCCTCGGCTCATTGGCCCTTTGGATAGATCGGCATCCCCAGGACCCTGCCCCTTCCTATCCTGTGTCCACATTAGGTGTACTATTTCCCCCGACCGACGCAACCATTTATTGAGTGGTCGGGAGAGTCCGGAGTGGTATTTTGGAAGTTCGCCTTCCTCTGGTCGTACCTGGCACCCACTTGAAGATCTTCATGGACGTCTCTCCTATGGTCACCCATTTCTTTTCCCTGTAAGATCGGCCACGCAACACCAACAATTAGTATGCATGGGCTCGGACCTCGGCGATTTTTCCACTCCCAAAAACAAAATGAGTTGAGTGGGCGCCGCCATTTTGGATTCGGCCATCTTGTCGCGACGAGCGAGGACTCACCAATGCCGGACCTTGTCGATCGCCTGCATCACCCGTTTTATATCATCTTTCGCGCGACTCCGAGTTTCTGCTCGCACCGAGCGGGACATCATCTTCTCCCGGGGGATGGACGCGATCAAAATGGAGTGGACAATGGCGGACACACAAAATTAAATGAAAGTGACGGCGGCAACGACGGCTGCCCCCTAACCCAATCGACAATAGACATTCGACAACAACGGCTTACTCACGGGACGACCCTCGCCTCGCTCTCCCGGAGCGCTCCCGCAACGCTCCCACAACAGACACGTTGCGAGTGCGACTCTCGTCAGAGAGCGCTCTCTACCCGCTAACAGGAAGGGTCGCTCCGAAAAAGATGTCCCCCAGCAGCCCTTCCATTTTCATTTAACCCATAATGACTGAACGACAATAATAAAACTCAGCTGTTTAATTTGTACTAGTCGTACTCAGCTGTTGGCTTCCATTTGTTTTTTTCAGAGCTGAAATTTTTCACAAAAACAATTTTACGAATACAGAAAAACTTATTTTTATGTTAATAAAATGAAAATTTAGCAAATTTAGACACCAACGCATGCTTTTGACAGTTTCGTCAGAAGTATCAACTCGTAGAATAAAATGTGTGAATTGTGTATGAAGTGTAATGAATTAAATGAAACTTTGGACACTCGTAAAATGTTTTACTGTAAAAAAAAAAATTCGGTTTTACTGACTAAAAACACTTTCACAATTGTGGTACAAATAAGTTAGGCGATAAAAACATGTATACGGATCACTGCAGTCGTCTCTCGTGCGCTCGTGTCAGGTAAAAATAGAAATTGCACTAGGATTATATCAACAGCGTGCCATATTCAAATATTAGATTGATTTGTATATAGATATTTATAACACTCAGATTTTCTCACGGGAACACGAATCTACAACTATTTTTGTCCGCGTACCGCGGGAAGAATTTTCTAACCGATTTGCGATTTGCCCGAGAAAAGAAAAAGCCACGAAACAACAACTGTCACTTCGTTGACCGAACCGAGGTTTCCCGAGAACACCAGAACCAGAGAACCTGGAATCCACTTTCCAGGATCACAAAATATATATATTTAAATCTTTATATAGACACGACGGGATTTTTTTTCGGTCGGCACAATTCTTTTTTCACGGACGAATATAAAAATAGTGATTTGACTCGAGAGGGTCAGACGACGCCCCCCCAATTCATTTTCTTTGCCATCATTTGCGGAAAAATAGTTGCGGACACATCTCTAAAATCATAACATGACATCCTCGCGAGGCAATTGCCAACGAAAATTCAATTTATAAAGAATGAATGTATTGGGTAAGACATTAAAAATGTGAGCCTCACCCACTAAACCAACAAATTCCCCTCCCCCGCGCTCGATAACTACTTCCGGTTGCTCTAGAAACCCAGTCGCACATTGGCAGAGCTGAAATTCCAATAAACAAAATGCGAAAATGCCAATTAAAAATAAATTTTAACCAACGAAAACTAAAGACACATGCCCGAGGTTTAAATAAATTAGTGAAAGTTTGAAAATTGTCTTAATAAGAGCAAGCATTTGTCAATTGACGCGTTAAACGAGTCTAAATAAAAAATAGAAAATCTGATGCTACGATTGTTTGGGACACAAACACCTTTTGAGCAAAATGCCTCCGTGTGAGCAGAAGCACCATCAACTGTCACGTGTCACTCGGGACCATTCGAAATTAGCCAAATAATATTCCATCCCAAAATCCAGCGACATTTCGCGCTGCTTTTCTAAGGGTTAAAATGATTCCCTATCGTTTGTCTCGACATGAAAAATTGCCCCGGTCAAGAGGCATTCGCTGTATTTTGTCCAAATTCCCCCAAATCTAGATAAAACGATAAAGTCGGATTCATTGAATCGGATGTGAGATAATCGTGGCCACTGGTCACCCTACATCGAGAGTTGACCATAAGGTCGTTAGGTCGCACGGTGACGTCACACGTTTCCTTTTTAGCCTGGATTATCAAGATTGTACAGCGACAATTGGACATTGTAGACGTCCTGTTTGAAATAGAAATGCCGCGATAAAATCACAGGAGTGGTCGGGGGACCATTATTTCCTCACTCGTCAATTCTACTCGCGATCGAGTCAACTGTCACATGACTATCTATTCTATAAACATCACGGCGAACTGGAATTAAAAAGAAAAATAACATGTTTCTACGAAGGACACCGAAGGCTGTTTCCAAGACTACGCCCCCCTAGGAGCACACTAACACGCACACCGACAACAAATTGCTTAGGGGTACGAGACTCCAAACTAGAAGACTCCTGGAGGCCTCACTTTATTTAACGCTATCGAGGCGTGTTTTTCTAAGCAGCGTCAAAAGACAAGAAGCGATCAACGATACACACATAAAAATAGTTCAAGTTTTAACATTCCAAGTTTCCTGAACAGAAACTAGAAATGTCCATTAATCTGGTGACTCGACAAATGAAATAACGAGTCATCGTCATATCATTTTAATCTTTCCTACCAAACACCAGTGAGTGGGGGAGGTGCGGACTAGAAAAAGGCCGGGGTCCACCCAGTCTCATCGGACCCCGGGCCCTCGTCTTTTATTATCGCGCACCGCCAGCCAAGTACACCCCAAGGTGGACATCGTAACTCCCCAACTCCCCGGATCCCTCACCCCAACCCCTGTACAATCTCCGACGATTATTACGGACGACGACGACAAGAACGACAGTCAATTCGAAACACAGTGTTAGCTGCTAAAGAGGCAGAAAAATAAAACGTCCAAAAAATTATTCCAAGCGGTCGCTCAGCTCGGAAGTCCTAGTTATGAAACGAGTACTAACGTCTAAGTCTGTTCTTGGTCAGCCGAGAACGCGACTGAAAACTCAACGACACCGAGAAATTGAGAGAGATGACTCTGAAGCCAGCTAAAAATTTAAATTAAATTTCAGGTCACCATACATGACCCATGCAAGTTGGGTCGGAGCAATAAATCGACAACAAAAATTCAGGGTTCGAGGAAAGTTTCACTTTTCCATATTTAATCCCGGGACAACAAAAGTGATAAGAGGAGGGTCACTGGCAGACAGGCTTCGGCCCATCAATCATTAGGTAAGTATAAACTGAAAAGGTGCTGGCACAGAAGTGGATCAAACCCAAATCGAATAATGCAAAAATCATCAGTTCGTGCTACACGGACCAACCAACCAACCAACCTCGAGCACC
This sequence comes from Mycogona germanica, assembly GCA_034698785.1. NCBI lineage: Eukaryota > Metazoa > Arthropoda > Diplopoda > Chordeumatida > Chordeumatidae > Mycogona > Mycogona germanica. The sequence goes on along the minus strand of JAQGBY010001517.1, from coordinate 9,601 downwards.
GGACTGGATGCGAAGCGTCAACGTCATCGTTATTATGATAACCATTATTAACATTAATTATTATTATTATGCTGTCGCACGTTGGCGTCCACTTACTTCACTCCGGTACAAAAAAAAAGACTAATAAAGGAACTCAATTAAAAATATAGATGTGGAAGGAGGTGCGCGCTCACTTCAGTCCAGCGGCCACATTTTCATATTTGAGCTCTGGCTCACCGCGTCCCCAGTCCCCAACTCGTGGTCAGGACAGCACCGACCGGGTGAAGACAATTTCAACGGAGCTGGTCACCTTTCGTCCAACTCTGGTCATTCCAAATTGTTGGTTGCTGGTTGTTGGCAAATATTGATCGGCGAGCAAAAGCGCACCTTTGAAACGTAAGATGCAAAAAAGGCAATGGGGAAAACCAAATATTCGCTCCTTTTCGGAGACTACTTCACTCGTCAACATGAAACCGCTCCACTGACAATCACATAGCAGGGTCAACAACAACTGAGGCCTCATCTCGTATTTAGAATTTCAACAAGACGCTCGCTTCTTCAATTTTAACACATTTCACGCATGCATGCATGCAAAGAAATTTATCAACAAAAAAGATTCCGAGGAAATTATCACGAAACCTAAAACTGAAATGAAAAAAAAAGCGTTTGACATCAATTGTGTTGTTCATTACTTTCGACTATGAAAGCTACAAAAACAAAATGACGGAGGCAATTCCACGATTTTCTCGATTTACAAATCACACACCCAGTTAAATTTGCCAAGTATTTTGTTTTCGTCGATTGAATGAAATCTGAATCTGGAGTAAATGAAATGAAAAAAGATATGAAAAAAAATTATGCTTTAAGTGATATCTCCACGAAAGGAAATATTGGAAGAAATCTAAAAAATCAATTTAGGACGTGTCGCATCACTCGTGCCAGGAATATCGACGAAAAAGGAGTGATTTCACTCGCCGAGTGATCGAGGGGAAATTGATGGTGGATGCGGAGAAGGAGGACATGAAGTGATGAGGCATGGATCAGACGAATGGGTGCCTCATCACCCATTCGTCCCAACTTGCCCCACAGAAAACACGAGGCCACCTGGCGCATCCGCTTCCATCCCCCTTCCCACCACCGAACCTACACTCTCACTCTCACACCCACACTCGACACACTCGCGCACACTGATCGAACGGCAGAGCCGGGCTCACAGTCCGCCGTTCACACCGACGGCGATCCCGTTGGTGTTGCTGGCTGTTGTGGTGGAAGCTTTGCTCCCCTTGCTGGTGGCGGCAACGACGGTGGCTGCGGCGGCGGCGGCGGCGGTAGAGACGGTGGCCAGTCCGTTGACCCCGTTGACTCCGTTGACTCCGACGGCGGCACTGCCGTTGACGTCGAGCGGATGATGATGGGGCGACGACAGCACTCCGTTGCCGTTGAGCAGCGGTCCGGTGGGCGTGAAGGCCTTGTTGAACTTGCAGCTGTTCTGCCAGTCGTCCTTGAGCGAGAGGTTGTACATGGAGAAGGCCGGATCGGCAGTCACCTCCCGTTCCACGCGCAGGAAGGTGGGCACGCGGCTGCACAGTTCCTCGCCCGGCAGCGTAGTGTACGTCTCCAGCAGCATCAGACCCGTGCACCTGATGACGATGGCGGCGGCGACAACAAAAGTAAGTCATTCAAAGTCAAACAAATTCTTCACACGGATTACATTACATCACATTGAGGTCGAGAAAAGCACACCACGATTGAATTCGTTAGGCTGCTCGGGTAAACTGGATGAAAGTTGCAACTCTGGCAAACGATTAAGACTTCGAAAGCACCGAAACTACCACCACACGGACTAACCATAACAATAATTTCTATAAGTTTAAAAGGACAGATGGAATAGGAACACAAATCTCTTAAGACCTCAAATAAGGACGCAAATAAGACGGAAATGGCGACAGAGTAGTTTACCTGGGGTGACACGGTTCCTTGTAGATGTCCAGTTGAAAGTACTGGTTATTCCAGAGGAAACATCTCCTCCTCTTGTAGATGGTGTGGTGACCGTTGTCACACTGGGCCAGCATGTTCTACGAGAGGAAGCACTTAGTAAATTAGAACAGCTCGAATCTCTTTAAACGGAGCTGACTGGATTGACTGTTGATGGGGTCACGGTTGAACTGGTCGTTCTCCCTCTTTCTATCAACACTAACACACCTGATAGTCACGGCTGTTGATCTGCGTCTTCACTTCGATCGTCTGTCCGTTGAATTCCAGTCGCCGCGTCGTATGCGTGTAACTCCAGCGACCTGGTCAATTCGAATAAATTAAATTCAAATCACACGAGACACGAAATGAGGCGAGTGAGTCAACCAAACTGTAGAAAGCATTGCTACAGATACGAAGTTGTTTAATTAAATACCATTTTTTCCTCGTTTCCGTAGCCGTGCCTGCATCTTTCCAGACACAGACACGAGGTAGTAGTGGACGACTTCGAAATCTTGGAAGGGCGGAAAAACCTTTCGGACAACGACACGAACAGAGCAAATGACATCAGTAACCATCATCGACGTCATGCAGGCGGAAGATTAACAAAAAAAGTCTCGTGTGCGCTCACCTTGTCGTCCGGAATCTGTGAGACCAGAAATTTGACCTTACGACTGTTCTTACTTAGTCGATCACCGGTGTCGATGCCCAGTTTCTGACAGACGGCCTGCAAAAGTTAAAGTTGAACAAAATTATGAGACATAATCATGAGGTGCACCAACAACATCGCCAACAATGTGTCCACATTTGAAAAATAAGTAAATAAATCCATCCCATTCAATGATAGATTGCGAAGCAAAAAGAAGAACCAACCTCGATCATTCTTCTGATCTTGGTGTCGAAATCTGACGTGTTATCGATGACGTCAAAGTAGGGATGGCCGATCCACGCCTGTATGGTTATAGAAGCAGAATTTAGCCTTGACGAGGTTATTGTTGAGTCAGGTGGCCTCGCTCAAGTTCATCAGCTGTCGGGGTGGGGAGGGGGAGGGGGGAGAGGGGAAGAGTCCGAACTGACCTGGGCGGCCTTGAGATCACGCTCCCTGGCTTCGGCCAGACTCTCGTTGCGACAACTGTGGTCCAGCGTCGTGTAAAACTCCTCGGCGCCGGTGGCGGCAGACACCTGACAAAGAAAATCATTTATCATGAATTACCTAGATTCAATGTGGTAGTCATTCGCTTAGACAACAAAATATTAGACAAGGTGTACCTGAAACTATGGACCCCATTTTATTATTTTTAATGAGTCGGCCAAAACAGCCAGATTATTATGAAATTTGGGGATAATTTTTAAAAATAATATAAGGGTATTTTGCAATTTAAGGGTATTTTGGATATTTTCAGGTTCACCCTATACAAATTTCGTTAACGAAAGATGAATAGAAGAAATATCAACCATGTGGATAATGAGATTATATCGGTTGTCACGGATCTCAACCGGATTCCAGCCATTGTTGGTCATCATCTTGTCCCATTCCTCGTGAGATATGACTGGAACAAAGAAAAGAGACGTGAGAAGTGTGTTTTTAGGGGGAGGGGGAATAAGCAGAAGGGGTGGGTGACCTGGGGAAGGGTGCGGATTGGTTCCACTCACAGGCGGTGGCGTCCATGGTACCACGATCGCAAATGACCAGACAGTTTTTCTTGCACTTTTCGGCCAAATTGAAGAAGGTGTTCTCCACTTGAATCATCGTCTTCAACAGATTCTCTTGGAATACGAAAGCTGCGGTTTCCAGAAAGGAAAAGAAACCCCCCCCAGTTCATTAGCGCGGATCAACACTTACGACAACACATAACGGAAAAAACGAAATAGATAAGATATGGCGTTGGTAGTGACGAGTACGCGCGACTCCAGGTGTCCAGCTTACCGTCCTCCGGATTGAGATCTTGAAATCGGACGCCACCCCTGCAAAAGATAGGAGAGAACGAAGAAATACGTTTAGGACACGGGTGCTCCGGGACACGCTCACCCACAACAAAAGGCCACTAGGCCAATTTCAAGGGGGTTCGAGAAACAAAAATAATAGAAAGGAATTGGCGTGTGATGAAAGAGATTGAAAAACGAGAATTGATTGATGAGAATTTGATTAAACACGTCTCAACTCGCTCGACCCTCTTCCGACGAAAAAACAGGAAACCGTTAAAATTAAGGAGCCAGTTCTTTTTTAGGGGGACCGGCAGGACGAGGAGGGACAGATTGGGACAGAGAGAGAGTGAGAGGATATGCCAGCAATTCGAATCTTTTGAGATAAGGGAGAATTTTTTCGCTGGCAATGTACTTGTTTGGCACGGGCCGAGAAAAAGGGATGGAGTGAAGGAGAGGAGACGAGCGGATTAAACGCGACATTAGTGAGGTGGATAAACTCGGATGGAGGACACAAAATTTGTTGATTGCTCAAAAAGAATTTTAATTGACGGTGGTCGGGGGGTGAACGACTCACGTCAGCGTCACTCGTCAAGCGGAGCCAGACATTTTATGGCCGGGTGACGATTGCCACATGACGGTGGAAGAGGGCGGAGTTGACGTGGCTGAGCTCGAGGCTCGAGATGAGACACCGTTCTCGGCTCCGGTGCTGATTCGAGGGTGGTGGCCACAGTCGAATAAACGGGAGAGCGGGATTCGAACCCGCGACTGGTCGCACCACCGAGTCAGTCTCTCGACCAACTGTTCGGCGGCGAGACGTTCAAACTTCGCTTTCTTTCAATTAATCGCCAGTTAACTAACTGATAAGACACATTAAATAGTGCCCACTTTGGTTTTGAGGGCAACTGTTAAGCAATGTTGGCAATTAAGGGAGACGTCCCCCTCTAGTCATTTATTTCCCCACAACAGTAATCGGTTCTTAGTTTAAATTCCGGAGTAGTATTTTTAATTGGGGGACGGGAACAATTGAACGACTAATTTCCTCCAACCACAAGACGTCTAGCGAAGTCAGTGAGAGTTGATTGTGGGGTTTAAAAGAGGGAGGTGGGGGTGGGGTTGGTGACACTTGGTGGACGTGAGACGGTGTGTTTTAAGATGTTAACAGGCTCACCCGAGGAGTATAGATGCAGCCTCAGGGACTCGATACACCTGGCAAGAGAACATCATGTTGTAGCAAATTAACAGTGACCCGAAACGGACCAGCAAAAAAAATCCCCTCCCGATGCACACAACCTTAACTGACTCCAAACTTAAAGTGCCGGAGAAACACGAATCAATGACTCAGAGGGGACATTAGGAAAAACATTTAATTAAACGCGTATAAATTACAATATTTTAAAAATGAAAATTATTTTCAGATTCCTCTAAAAATTCTCATCCACCATTTCAACTCAATACAAAAAAGAAAACAATGTTGACAAACAATACAAGCTCTATCTAGTAACTAGGAGAAACTTTCTTAATTTCTCACGGAATTCCCAAGTCCTTCTCCGCGCAATCTCGAAGCCACTCTACAAACTTCGAAACTTGTGTTTCATGGCGAAATCCTAATCCCCAATCTGATTTCTCCACCCAACCCAAGCCCGACCCGAACCCCTCTCCTCTCCCCGGATTATTCTAATCCTATTAGGAGAGCCGAATTAGACCCCGATGATGAAAGCGATGAAGCCGCCACCGCCCAGAGGGTTGCGGGCCGTTCCATCAGGGAACCTGCTTCGAAGAAAATGAGCTCAAGAAATGGGAATGAAGCCAGGTAATTCCTTAAACTTGGCCTTCACCAATTGACCGTCTCCTCATTACCCACGTAACCATGTTCCGAAACCCGATTATTAGTGGCCAATCAGCGAATCAGCGATGACGAATGAGGCAAAGGTAGAATGGGGGGTGGGGGCGCAGTTTGATTGACAGGCGGGATGAAGCCGATTGATGTCAGGCGCCCCGCCGACACCAGCGCCACCTGTCCCCGCACCAGCACCCACCCCGACATCGCTCCGATCGAGCAAATCCTGAAGTCCTTCGCGGGGAAGGAAGGTCGCGTCCTTCGAGACTTATTCGAGATCTCAGCAACGAAAAAACTTGACCAACAGAAAATCATAAAACCAGATGAGCGCAATCGACTTGATGGGTTGTGGGCGACGGGAGGCGAACAAACCGTGGAAAATGACCGTAAACCAGCAACTAATGGATCTAATGGAGCGCCGTATCTGTCGGCCCATTAGCCGCACCACCCACGATGCCGTCCGTCTCCTTCCTCTCGACGAGTTCAGTCCATCAGCCGCACCGCGGATCAGTGGGGTGTCTGTCACAACCCCTCTCCCAGTCGCGGCTGATGAAACGAAAAAGACGGTGCTAACGGCAACGAAAGGCGCTGCGACGACATCTACCGATTACCACGAAATGAAAGCCCATTTCGCCTGCCCCGATCGTGTCTCAATTATGTAATCAATTTCCCCGCTGCATTCCCACCCCCAAGAAAGGCCCCAAACCACAGCAACTCTTGTTTCGTCACACGCGACCAGTTATTCCGAAATGGCTTTTTCATCTTGATATCAAGGCGATATAAAAAGGTAGAGGACTCTTGATAGTCTACTGATTGGACAGAAAGACTATCAGAGCTGATGGCGAATCCCATTCGAAATGAACCTGTCATCTACGGCCGGGGACGACTATTTCACTCGTCCGCTATCTCAATTATCTGAAAGCATGAAAAAACCCATCTGAAAACGACTTAACACGAGAACCCTTTCTTCGGAGCAAATACCCCGATCAATTGAACTCGATCCTCCTGAGTGGAGGGAAAATTAAAGTGCACCAATAAGATGACGAAGTTGAAAAGGCCCGGGTGCACCAATAAGTCAACATTCTCGTATTTCTTAGGTGAATGGCTGAATCGAGTGAAAGAATGTCAAGCAACAGGTTCCCCCAGCGACGGCCAACTCGGAGGACACCTGTTGATTTCAACAGATTCGGAAAGAACGCGCGGGGAAACCCGCACACCCAACTGAAAAATGAAAGAAGGATTTGAATGTTTCTATCGGATGGAAGATAGGAGCGGATTCGATCGTTCGGGCTCCCGGAGAAGAAACCGGCGAAACCTGAAATCCGGGAGAAACTGGATGGTCTGAGGCTGGGTGGGGTGGGGAGTGGCAGAAGGCAGGAGAGCAGAACGAATGGCGAGCCGACGACAACGGTTGTTGAGGGTCCACGCAGACAACCTGTCTCGGGCAGAACGGGCCCAGAAGCAGTCGGCCAGCCCCCGCGCCTCGGATAAACACAAATCAGATAGGATTCTGGATAGTAGTCTGTATAGGAGACACGCATGGCACCTTTTTGGCAAGACGCAACTCGACTCAATTGAGTCTGGGCGGTGGATTCGAGCCAGACGCCGACCTGAATTATTGCAACAGCTGTCGGTGGCCTCTTTCTTTGTAGGCAGGCTGGCTGTGACATAGTAGGGATGCGGCGGATCATCGGATCAGACGCGTGTCCAACTGTCGGCGAGGAGAGTGGAGACGGAAACGAGACGAGCCTGATCCTGCTGGGGAATTAACATTTTTTTTTTACTCTAAACTTAACTAAACTTAAACTAGACGAAAACGACCACATTGATGAGTCAACCCGGCACTCGCGTACACAGGAGTAACATTGATGAACATTTTTGGATGAACGCGATCTGCGGTCTCTCGCAACCAGAATATTAAATTTTAAAGTATTTCTTTCAACATTTTTATGGCTCATCATGAGGACAAACATGATATTTGAAATGGTTTCGTTTCTCTACTTTTCGCTTGAAATTGAGCGAATAAATAGAACGGCAGCTGACTCGAAAAAGGTGGAGGTGGTGGCGTCGCGGAATTGTCGTTTTGAGCCGCAGCGTGCCAGTGTTCACCCTGCCACCGAAAACCGTTAAAACAATGGCCGAGGTCACCCCCCTCTTTTCGGCGTCTTCGGTGGCCGGACGGACGGCCTTCACGGTGACCTTACAACTCTCTCTCCCTCCATCTCTAAACCAGTACGTGGGGCGACCAATTCTATTCTCGGGCCACCACCTCCTCCTCCTTCCCCCTTCCCCTCAAATGCCAGAGCTCCACTAAATCATGGACACTACTGAATTGTCTATTCTCGTCTCGTCCTCGCCGATTTGCCAATGGAATTTAGATGCAGTCAGACCTTCAAGACACAACCGTCTTTCCATTTTATCGGGCGCGGCTCCATCCACGCCTCACTGCGGCCCTCAATTTGAGACCTACTACTTCACCTAACCTAACCCCCCTCGCGGGACTCCACCACAATTAGTCCGGGACAGGTGAAAACTGAAATTTGAGTGTCCCGGGTTATTATTATACCTATCGCGTTCTACACTTCCACTGCGCGCAGACTTTAATCGAAATCTGAATCGTGCTCGAGATTGATGCGAATTGCCATTCGAGAAGGCGCCGTCTTGTCTCGTCACAGCACGGACTCTTACGAATTGATTCCAATGTGAAAACGCACCCTCGGCTGGAACCAATTCGGCCGGCGAAACCACGATACAATGGTATAATAATGTACAATCAATGAATGTGAGAAGCAGCAACACGGCGTACACGGCGTCTGTGGGCTGTGGCCAATTGGTGCACGACTGGACCGGAACGCGTCCAACCGGAACCGCCCGGAGCTCATTTCATACGGCGACCGGAAACGAAAATAAAATCTCGTCACTCGCACTTTCTCTAAACACAATCATGGGGATGTGGGGATGTGGGACCGAGGGGGAGGGAAATAGTCATGTGAGCGTCAAACCAAAAATAGAAAGTCAGGAGGTAGGTTGAATAAAAATAGCAATTGTCAAGAACAAGAAGCCACAACGAAAGAACTGTAATTGGCGAATCCTAAATGGCGCAATCGAGATAAAAGCATTTCGAAGCGAGGAAGAAAAAACGTTATCTGACGACACGTCGATTGGCTATTGTCGATTCCGATCAAATATGGAATTTGAGTTGGTGTCGGGGGTGGCGAGGTGTGTGGGTGGCGCACCCATCCACCCACCAGGAAGTTGACTCGACATGATGCTGGCCACCGGGACCTGTCATCATCAGGTAACGTCTTGTCGGATGGAATCAAGGTCGGCGCCTCAACCCTTATCTCGTCCGTCTCCAAATATCGACCGACCGACAAAGTGATCGGCACAGAGGCCAAACTCACAAATAGTTAGAAGACTGGCATTATCATCATTGTGGGGCCCAAACAAAGGCGCGGATAAATATTCGCCCGAACAGAAAGACAGGACGGATTTTAAAGATATGCAGTATATATAAAATTAATTAAAGGGGTTTCTACTTTTGAAACTATAACAGTCATTCCATCTTTCTCTCGAGATTGTCCCAAACACATGAAACGAATAGAGGTAAGTGAAGCCGGAGTATTGGCCCAGCTAAGGGGACTGAATCCTTACAAATGTAATGGCCAGAGGAAGCTTCGCCTCATGGGCCCCTCGTACTTCATGAGATGGCGACAGAATTTCCCCCCAATTTAACAACAAAATTTCAGAGATCTCTTGATGGAGGAATTTTGTCAGCAGCAAGGAAATTAGCAAATGGCAAAACCTTTGCTCGAATACTGTCGTGTTTTGTCTCCAAGTACCTCGTGATTTCTTGTCAGTCCGGTACAAAATTCAATTGAAGAGACA